>VUJU01000291.1:5218-84847 GCA_009835225.1 Aphis craccivora | reverse complement strand
AAAAAAAAAACCAACTGTATTAACGGATTTTGCCTAAGAAAAAAAATAATGGTAATAATATATGGAATTCGGTGTATTTTCGGTTTAGAGTACCCCGATCAGTTCATGAGCATCCGACATTTCAGTGTACCTCGCTTTCTAGATAAATCCGAATCGACAACCACCTGCAGCAGATTAGATAAAACGGTTGGCGTGTTTCGGTTTAAGTATAATGACTTCACGAACTAATCGGTTTAAAAGTGCCTCCGCCCTCGAAAATGAACGATTTTCAAATAATCTAACCTAACCTTCCTGGTATTTCGTCAAAATCAATAAAGTGTTTTTGAGTCTTTAAACCACAATTACGCGTACAATACACACGTAGCTTTTAATTTATATAGATGGCCTATATATAGGGTCACTCATATAATATCCTGATAGAATCTTGGACGGAAAATTAAATTTAAAAAAATATTTTCGTCTAGACGAGATTGTTAATTTTACTCACGGATTAATTCTTGCGCATTCTAAATATTATCCTTCATAACTATAAAGAAAATCTTTAAACAGAATATTATTATTTCATTATAACTTACACTTTCCGACCGTGTTACACGCATCTTACTTGATTCCCCGCTAAGCAGGAAAGAAAATCCACGAACAACCCTACATGCTCTATCGACGCTATCGTTATATTATACTAATATTGATCAACATTGTTTTCTAGTAAATACGTTCATCCGAATATCACACGAAAAGAAAATGTATTCAATTTGGTTGAATTTATGATTTTATAAATTATATCTCGTAAAATACTTAATTTCAAAATATTAAAATAATAATTTTACTGCGTCAATTCACCAAGCTTTATAGGTAACTCGAATTCAACATCCGAGTAATAATAATTTTGTTTATCAAAAATATTAAAATCTTAACAGATAATATCAAAGTATCAAAAATATCATCTAGTTTTGAAATAGTTCATGAATTTCTTTTTTTGTAATCTTTGGATTATATATTATAACCTATGTACCTATTTGTACATTATTTTATCAAATTAAATTTTAAATACAAATTCTTGAATTAAATTAAATTCCATTCTGTGTATGCTTTATTTCATGCTATACTGCAGTATAAAAACGTATTCTCAGTAAGCATTATAATGTAACATCGAGTTAACTACCTACATCACTACAAGTTGATCTTTTATAATGATAATAAACTTTATATATTTTAAAATTCGTCTGAAATTTAAGAGTTATTATTAACTTTTACCTCTGTATAATTTATAAGAATACTTAGAAATAAATAATAATACAATTTTATTATTTTGCGCATTGTCTGTTGTTATTATTGAAACGTTTTTTTAGGTTTAAAATAATTTCACTACAAGATTTTAGAAATTTAATTGTTAAAGTGTCTTAAAATAGCTGAACGGTTGCACTATTGTTATAGCTGATTCTCAGAATAAATCGTATACGGTAATTCGTCGATTTGAAACAGTGCGCGACAATGCTGATTCAATTATTTAAATGGAACTAATATTTATTTTGTGATAATAGTGAGTACTGAGTAGTAAATCTTTGCGTGAGAAGTTTACCGTCAAAATATATTATTACATAGCAAATATTTCTTTCGCTTTGAAGTGTTGATATAAGATAATTAAAGGGTGAATATTAGAGGCGTAGTCAACCAAGGTCCTTTGCAGAAATCAAATGCGCATAATATTTTTACCAAAAACTATAAAAATTCAAGGATACTCAAATAATTTAAACAGTTTGAAAACCAACAGTTTTAAAAACATTTTAACATATAAGCAATTTTTAAATTTCCTTGTATTAAAACATATTGGTCATAAATATTTTTCAACTATGATGGTCCTACTTATTACCAAATCTTCATAAAAAATATCTTGGTTCAAATTATGAAATACAATATATTATATAAAAGTGGGCCACGGTTTACAAATCGAATAAAAGTGAATAATGACCATTCCAACTAAAACGGTTTTATAAAAATCAATGTTTACCAAAATAACGAACGTTAAACGATTCAAAAAACCGAATGTATTAAAATAGTAGATTAATGAGGAAATATTTAATGGATTTGCACCCTATAAGGTATGAAAACGCTTGTACGTAGTTCCGCGTATCAATGAAAACATAGTATAATTATACTACCGGTAGTTTAGAAAAAAAATACCAACGTCTAAAAGTTTATCATACAAAACGGTAGATGATTAATTTTCTGTATTTTTCTTTAGTGTAATTCGTGACGTATTTTAATACATTATAATATTAATATTACTATATTTGCCTAAACACAAACACACACACATACTGTGAGGACAAGCCGAAGGATCCATAGGTGCCTATGATGTGTGTATGACGAAGCGAACGTGTTCGGGAACTGCGGTGGCTAATAACGTCATATTATTACGATATGTGTATTAAGTACCTATATAAAATCTAATGTATAATATTATATATTATAATATGTATACAAACACGCAACACATTATTTATTCGTATAATTATTACTATTTTTATTTTTTTATTATTGTCCGACGACGGACAGATGATTCATAGTATTCATACGTTCATTCGATAATAAATGGACTCAAGCCGTAATAGGTGTACACTGTACACTGTACACCTATATATATATATACACACACACGAGAATAATGATGTATATTATTATTATTATTATAATGTAATAACATATTATAAATGATTTACCGGCCGATCGTATTAGGCAAAACGGGAAGCCGCGCGCTGACCGGCACGAGAGATTTCAACAATGTTTGTGAGCACGACGGCGACGATGTGTGTAACCTATAGTCCGCCGCCGCCGAGCCGATTGATTGATTTTTATCGCGTCGGAACGGCAAGTCATCTCAGGGTGAAGGACAGTAATTATATACATATACAGCGGCCTATTAGCGAATTGTCTATCGACTGCGTTCTTCCAGTACTCACACACACACACGTACCTATAATAATGTATGTGTAGCTTTAAAACGTAAGTCGTACATAACATTATATAGGTACCTCGCGGTCCGTGTACAATAATAATATAGACGTGTTATTATCATTATTACGCACGCTCGCTGGTTTTTTTTTTTTTTTTTTTATAGAGACGATGCGTATAATGTTATTGTTATATCGATCGAGCAAACGTGTTAATCGCACTTTTCTCTCGGCTGTATTAGGCATTCGTTAGCGTATTCGACAAACACACGTCAAGAGACGATGATAAAAAATAAATCTATTTTAGGTGTTGTGTATAGACGCGGTTTGAGCATTGGCACCTATCTCACCGACTCCGTTCGATCACGAACGCACGAACGCTGCTGCTGCAGCTCAATAGTTTATATTAATATAACATAATATAATTGTGTTATTGCGCACTAGCTATACGCGATAATTCGTTTTATTATCATAATATAATAATGTCGTGTCGCGTTTCCGTTGGCGAAAAATCACAAAATACGACGAAGCGAATTTTATCCACCGGTGTAATAGCGTACACGACGATCACATAAATAGGTATATAATCATACACACACCTGCAAGAACGATAAGCGAAATATTCTTTAGATCGATAAATAGTTGGCAAAAGATTAGATTCAACAGATTCCACAATTCCGGAACACTCTGCAGTTACTTTATTTTCTTTATTTCCGCCAAGTGATAGAAATAACAGACATAATTATATATTTATCCGTGACATACTATACTATTATGTTAACATTTTTATTTTTGACCGGAACAAATGTAGTTTATTCTTACAAAAAAATCGTTTTCGAATAATACTGCTCTACTGCACAGCATATAATGCTAGCATATGCGATTGATTCCCTTGACTCCCCCCTCCTCCCACAATAAATATTAACAGTAAAGCGGTAGCACCGAGAACGACTACAACTTAAAACTAAATTGCAATCCATGTCATAAGAATATGTAATAACATTACGTAAAATTCATAAATTTTGAAATCCGGTTAAACAATAAGTTTTTAGAGACCAAGAAATGGGATGATCAACTTTATCAACATTATGTATAGGTATACCTATAATATATAACTGTTAATTTAGTTTCTTACAACTATTTACAGTTTAAGAGTAATAATTGAAGAACTTCGCAGTAAATCGTAGTAATTGAATTATGACTATTGGTTTTATATATATGCGATAATCGTCATCGTTGTTATTTTCCAATAGCAAATAGTAAAAATAAAATATTAACAAATTGTTGGTTCAGTATTTGCGCATCATAAAATATTATGTACGAAGTACCTAACTATGTCGGTAAGTTGTAGATTATAAGTTAGGCATAAAGAAATAAATTAAACGAACAACCCACCTACTTGAATATTTGTTGTATAGGATACAAGACTAGTTATATGGTTATGTTGTAATTAAATCGAGTAATCGAAGTGCTTTACATTTTACAGCATAGTTGATGTCAATCAAAATTATATATTATAACTAATTATCTGTTGATAATAAGAGATAATTTACATAATTTATGATCCAGTATAAAAGTTTTGAGGTGTTAATAATATCCAATTATTTTCAATACAGTTTATTTAAAATTTATTAATTTTAAAATATATTTAATATCTATTATCAATACAATACACTGTATGGTCTATATTTCTGAAAAATTCAACAAGTTTTATAATCAATAATCCTATAAACATTAAAATAATACAATATAATCACACAATAACGTGTACGAATTGAATTTTATTATTGATAATAAATACAAGAAAATAAAATATATTTGAGATCTACAATGCATTTATACAATAATTATTACCGAAAGACATTCATCAAAATAATGAGAAAAATTTTAAATGTAAAATATGAATACTATAGTTAATTTTATAACATGCACATTCCCAATTAGGTATGTAGGTACCTATTGCGATTTATATGGTAAAGTTTGATTATTTAAATGTAAGTTATTTTATTCTTATCACATAATACTTTTATTTTGCATAGAAAATGTTTGCATGAAAATAGAGAAATTTCATTAACATATCTTTCCGATAAATTATTTCGAATAAGATATTTAATTAGCTTCGCAATTCTGCGTTGTATGTAGTATATTGTGAATGATGAAAATTACGCTATAACCATAAACTTAGTATTTTAAAAAACAATAGGTACCAATTACAAAAAAATTTCAAATCGTATAATAATTTTCTATTATTTACTGATGTGTGGGATTTTCTGTATAGATGCACATAAAATAATATATATAAATATATCATTAAAATTTCCAGCAATGACTCGTTAACTAATATTTTATAAAAAGGTTTTACCAGAATCGCGCCTTTGCCTTACACTTAGAGTAGTTGTTGTTTATTACCTTATTAATGATTCATATCAAACATATATTTATAAAATATACACTCATTTAGAGGCTTAATTTCATTTCTGGATTATAGTGTAATAAATATTATAATATAATTTGATGTATAAATATGCTGATAGTATAAACACAGAAATATCACTTGAATATTGATAAATTAATAATTAATGTTTCTACTACCTATTAATGGAGAATTCGTCAATTGTCGAAAAATGTGTTTCGTGTATTCGTTTTCATATGCATTCATTTTCGCCATAATAATGAACGTGGTCTATAAAATAATTTTCAATTGTATATATATATATATATATATATATATAAAAAAAAGCTACCAAAATCTAAAATCTAAAAGTTTTTGTGTAAAACATGGAAATATATATAATTATTTATATCAATGTGTTAACAAAAATTATAAAAATCGCAATGAAATAACATAGGTAGATATATTTGTTTAAAATAAACCTAAGTTTTTCGAATCATCTCCTCAAAAGTTAAGCGACCTAAAATATTAAACTCAAAACGAACAGTAGGCATAATTAATATGTATTTGATGAGTGATGTTACCCGTTTTCGTGGGTTCAGTTGTTTCAAACAATATTATTGTCATAGAATGATTTATTTGTTTTAGCAAACATTAATATGCTGCTATAACGTAGATATTATATTATAATATAATAATATGGTATTATAGTTTACCTTTGGATCAGCGCTAAGACAAAATCGTTTGTAATTTCCAAAATCCACGCTCGGCTGCAAACAATTGCAACGGCTTGGCTTTTGTTTAATTAGCAAGTATATCATATAATCACGACTTTAAAATATATAACATCAATAATCCACTTTATGAAAAGGGAAGAACTTCTCATTAGCGCCAGACTCAGTATATCCATCTTATATTCAAATATATTTTAACTGAATGCCACACTTATGATGATAGTGAAAGGCGGAAAGCCAAATACTTCCAACATCCCGTCCAAATCCCTATTAACCGAAATTCAGCGCCGAATCGTTAATACTATTCATGACTCGTGAAAATATACAATTCACTTAAAGTTATTTAAGACTTAACTGTACCACATATTGTACGTAAAATAACCTTATTGTATTTCAAATTTTGTTTTAATTATTATGGTCGCGTCATTTAAATTCCAATGGCCACAGTAGCCGAAAAAAATAAATAAATGAAATGAACACAGAAGTAATTTTAGAAACGAAACTCAATACAACAGCATAGGTTACGGGTTTTTAGTCAAAAACCCATTATTTTTTTTCCCCCATCCGTTTACTTTTTCCAGTGAGATCGTCGAGTACCGCGATCAGTAAACACTTCGAGGTTGTTTATTAGTTTTCGGCAATCCTGCGGTAGTCGATGGGATCACTCGAAAGTTCAGACATATATTATTCGTGGCCAGCATCATAAGGAAACTTACGGCTGCCATTTGTATACACAATATATTTATCAACAGCGTTTCTGACGAGTACCTTTAATGAGCAGGGCGCGCAATGGATGTAGTAGAATTTAACTCAACTGCACATTCACTTTAAATCTTACAGCGACAGCTCCGAACACGGCAAGTCCCGATGGTGCAACAAAACAGACAATTTTATATTATCATCGTTATTGTTTCCATTATTGACCATCAGCCGGATTGTAATCGTTTCGTTTGATTTGTCGCCGTGGGAGCGAAATGACTAACTCTGCTGCCGCTGCAACACACCTGCAACATTTTAATGAGAATAAATTATAAATTCTTATTAGCGGCACGTACGTGAAATATTGTGTACGGCGTAGTCGTTGCCCGGGTACGTTTATTGTAAATTCGTGACGTGCTCGTTTTCCGTAAGACCGCCTGAACACGATTTGTCGTCAACAGTGCATCATTGTTATCGTAATAATTATCATCAGAAGATTCAATGCCGCGAAAAATCGTCGAAAACGATCACGCATGATGCAGCTGCACTCCAAAAACTATTTTTGTATGTTATTGCGTTTTAGCTATCTGATGAACGCTGACAAATCGTTAAATATACTCCTCTAAAGGAAACAAAAAAAGTGTGTATCTAAGGAGAGGAACTAAAAAGTGTTCATCTATGTTTGATATAGTGGCTTGATGTAGAGAAAGTGGCATATTTGTAACTTTAAAAACTTCGATTTTTTTTTTTTTTTTTTAATGGCTGAGGGGATTTCTAGTTATTAATTTTAAGATTTTAAAATTATAACGTTAACAATAATTTATTAGTAAGTAGGTACCAAAAGATATATTTATTTTAATCTTTAAAAAAGTAAATCAACATTCGTAATAATTCGTGTAGACAAATCAGTCTTCTGTAGTTCTGTTGTACTAATATTAATAATGTGTTATTAAATCGTATACAATATACGATTATTTTAACGGTAAGTAATAATAATGTTGAAAAGTATAAAGATTAAAAAATTATTTTTAATACACTTACTCATTGTTTTTAAATTTCTTATGGCTCTTCAGTGGTAACATATTTTTGTAAATTATACAAGTTAAGCCTCAACCTATTAATCAATGAGCTGAGCAGTATAAGTACATCACTGATGAAGATGTCCCGTCAGTCATTGGCCATTGCTAGTCTGAACATTAAATACAATAATATATTATACCTAATTATTAAACTATAGAAAGTTGTTCGAAATTTGATGTTATATATTATATCAAAATTATTAAAAAAAATATTCCACTTTGATAATATGTACATTGTACAATTAAAAATGTAAGTTAGAATAAAAAAACTTGTAAAGAATTCAACTCATTAACAAATAAAAACGAACAAAATGGTAAAAATATAACCTTTTTTTCAAAAATGCTTCTTTGGTAATGAATTTAAATTATGTAAAAAAAAAAACGATACCAATTTTCAAGATAATGAATGTTCACTGTTAAAATAATCATTCTATAAAAGAAATCGTCCTTTATTTAATTATCGAAATAACAATATAATAAACGAACGTGGCTATTGAAATAAAACGTTATTTCTAGGTAAAAAAAAAAAAAATATTTATATAATTATTATATAGGTAGTAAAAATTATTACCTATCACTATTATATTAATATTGTTATAAAGTTTAAAATTCTATAGGAACGTATATTTTTATACATATTGACACTGTAGTATCAGTATCTATACAATTAATTACATTATTGATGGCATCATTTAAGCCGAATAGAAGATTTATTGAACAATTACGATTAGTTTTCCCATACCAAGAGTCATTGTTTTCATTTTTCTGCGACCGCATCATATTATTGTGTGTGTGTCTATCACTCTATCGATTATATTATATTTATTATTTAATGTATAATAGTATAGTGCATATTATATAATAGTATACACTGCAGGTTACAGGTATAGTATAATAATTTAATGGGTAAATAAAAATATCGTACAAACGGTTCGAAGAATTTATTATTTATTTTTTCTTTTTCCGCCGATTTGGAATTATATTTTATGATATAGGTACCTATTATCGTAGATCAGTTGACAGTTTGAATTCCTTTTCAAGTATAATACATTATCTGTGCACATGTATATATCTTTACAATACATATAGCTAGGTAGTCATTTTTCTGTACAAATCTATTAATGGATGTCTTAAACGTATGAATTGAATCAATAAGCGTTTTTACATTTACAATATAATTGCATGTTATTATGTTAGTACAATATAGAACATATTAAATTTATAATTTAGATTTACGGTAATTTTTTTTTTTTTAATTTCACACATACTAATTTTAAATTTAAACACCAAAACAATTCGGAATCATTGATAAACATTTTGTCTATATTTTAATCGCGTGTAGCATTATTTAAAATAACATTTAATTCTAAAGATTATTTTAGATAAAATTTGAACGATGTATTATTATAGAAATAATATATTATTTTACTATAAAATATACTATATAAATGCTAACACTTTATCTAGTCCTTGCCAAGCTTAAACGATACTTTGCATAAATAACTCCCTGTTTTTAACTTTTGAACAATTTTAATTACATCGTGGAGAGATTATTTTTACACTTAATTTACATATTTTGTGAAAAATGTAATTACATTTTAAATATCATGATTATAATATAATATTTAAACAATTATTTATAACACCACAAAAGGTGAGACTATAAATTGTATATAAAAGAAATAAAAAAAAAAACAAGTCAAACATATTATGGATATTAAATTTTAAGTTTCAAACATTGCAAACAAATTAAAAAGTTGCAAACGCTATTGAAGTTTTATAATAAAATATAATGTAAAAACATAGTTTAAAATAATATATATATAAATTTGATACTTAAATCAATTTATGAGGAATACAGCTTTAAAATGTAATCTGCTGTTATCAAACGAAATTTATAATTTGTATTCTAGTGTTTAAAACTCCTCGTTTAATTATTTAGTTCTTCTAAGGTTTTAAATACAACATTATGTAAGAATATATGTACCTAAATAAAGTTACTCAATATAAATTAATTTGTGATCGAAAAAAAAAACGATAAATTTATTACTTCGACCAAAATCACCAAAATCGATAAAAAAAAAAAAATACGAATTTATGATGACCGACGGTTGAACTCTAAAAAAAAAATTATCAGGAAAATTGTGCGAAAATTGAATTTGGTTCCAGGTTACAAGGGGAAGTATTGCAACTGCAGCTGCCAATTGCAGCAGCGCCACTGGCTTCAACGACGATATATTTTATTGTTTCTTTCAACAATGGATCGATCGTAGTGGATGCGTTAGCCGGCCTAACCGGACGGCTTTTGATGAAGATTGCCACTGTAGCGAAAACTCAAATATCGTACTTAACTGAAGTTGGGATCACTTTGTGTGGAGACGTAAATGTAACGTATAAGTCCTTTCGAGACTGAGATTAATCACCTGCTCGTATTCCGAGAACACATATTATAATGGGCGTTTAGAAATTGTGCAAAAAGTCAGTCTTGCTTTTACAGCTACGAATCGTATTCTTTAAAAAGGTTGAAAATTAATTAAAATTCATAAAATAATTGAACTTCTTTATGCATTTCTCCATAAGTATGTATAGATATTACTACCTATATATAATATACATACCTTTATTTGTATTACATTTTGATGTTGGTTTTTGTTGGTTTAGTGACTAATTGAATTTAAATGTTTTATCATATCGTTTTTGAAATATATTGTCATTGTAGTTGTCTAAGAAAACAAACAAACAAGTATACCTTTACTGACAAAAATACAAAGACAATTAATTTATCAAAATAATCTTAACAGCCGTAAACAAATTAATTAAACAAAATTTACCTATGCAACTCTTGTTTTATTTATTCAAGTAATTTCGATTAATGAATAATTCAATGTTTGCTTTATACACAAGTACTCGTAAGTCTTCTAAATGTTCAAGCATACAAAGAACTATTATTAATTGTCCATTTCCGCAACTTTGCACACCAAAATATTTTTGATGGTCGTTTCCTTATATGACTTTATTACTGTGCAGTGCGCACAATTATAATATTGTAGATGGCAATAACTATTATCGTAAATTTTATTTTTAAGTCTATAGGTAATAGTTTTCGTTTAAATAATTACTCTTAAAAAATTACTATATTTTTTTAGTTTCTCACCGAAATAAAAATTTTATAAAATATAGTAAAGTCTACATTATTGTTTTTCTCTGCAGTTATAACGAATAATTAAAAGTATAAGAAACAATAATAAATACACATCATATTTAAGACACAGTTTTCGTTCAATTTTACAATATTTTTTAAATTTTTGTTCAGATTTTAACATTATACAATGTCACATTAGGCGAAAGTAAATTACTTTATTACTAACATTATTACTTTAAGTAAAAAGACAATTATTGTTTATATTCAAACTAAGATATTATTTTGGACTATTATTCTTTAAAATCTTACAATTATTATGAATCAGTCCTGTATCTGATTCATCGTGATATTTAAAAATATAAAGTTTTAAACAAATAATAATAATTGTAGTTATTATATTAATATTAATACTAAGTAGGTATATCATAATTAATTAAAACGATAAAATGTATTACAGTGTAATAAATTGAATATAAATAATAATATTAATTTTACAATATTTCCATACCTATGTTTTTTTGCTAAGCTCGTTATTTACAACCATATAATTTATTTTCTCGAAATAGTTATTATTAAATAGTTTTAGCTATCCTTCTTTATAATACGAATCTACGTTAGTAGATTCGTCTATGTTTTATTATAAAATATATACATTTTACTGGACAGAATCTTGAAACGTACATCGATATTGGACAAAGACAGGTCCTGTAATGTTCAACCTTTGTAAACTTTTACATCTAACATACTACTGAATCGTTAACCAGAATAAAGCTCAAATACAATTTCAATTTCAGATCTTCGAAACAACCGTGTTAACATCTTACAGTACATTATGCTTCCTATACAGGCGTATATATACTGTTGTATATAATAGGTATTGAACAGTATATTTTCCGTAGTGAACAACTATCGCATCACATGTCTCCGTTATTGTGTGTACAACGAAACAACCCTAACCCAGAGAGATTGAACAATACCATTGCGATCTGTTGGCCATGCAAATAGGCATAATGTTTTAATGGTTTTATACCAGTACAAGTCAAACATTCACCTTTGGCTGAATTTTCGAGTGCATATTGACTAATAATACTAACTCGGCGTACAATATTATAATATAATTATTCTGAAATAATACAATATAATAATTATATTGTATTATTTCAGAATCTCTCGATGATCATTTTTTTTCCAACATAAAGCTCTTATTATCTCAGTAGCTCATTGTAAAAAACGCGATTAATCGACTATCTACATTTTATGAGGGTTTATCAGTACTGCATATAATAAAAAAAAAAAACATATTAAAATAATTATTACACTCAGGCGGATGGGATTCTAATCTGAAACTCGTAAATATAAATTCAGACCAATAAATACAGTACGTCATTCGGTATTGAACGTATAGATTTCAAGCAATGCTTTTTAGCTGCCTAAATCTTAAAGTGATTAGTCGTTTATCGGTCGCATCCAGTTTCAGGCTCCGTCAAGACGCACGTTTCTTCATCAATTGCTTCGATGTACTATCGTCTCCGTAGTTTAAGCGACAAGATATTATATTTATATTTTGAGCAACAATTTCAGCAACTCTTGTCCGAAATCTATTGTAATAAATTAAATCTTTGTAATAAATATGTGGTTTTTTTAATATTTAATTATATACAACTATACAAGTGTGTTTGACTTTTGAATTTTTCGAACAAAATTTTAACATAAATATGATTTGTTACTGTAACATTCATCATACGTATGTTTTGGTGTTTTTATATAAATCATACGTTTTCATGAGATAACAAAGTACCTTTAAAAAAGTCAAAAAGTATCTAAATTATAAGCAAAGTTTTTCTTTATTTTATAAACTATATAAAGTTTTCTATAGATATCTTTCTTGGACACTATGCAGTATGTACATACTATGACATGCGTGACTTTCATATTTTTAAATAAATAAAATATAATGTATTAGTTTTTAAAGTTTATTATTCTAAGCAATATATTGTTCGCGAAACCAGAATAAAAAATATAAAAAGTGTAGAAAGAATTTCCTAGTAAAAAAAAAAAAAGATAACAAAACGGCAATTTGTTCATCTATTCTTCAAGAAGTTTCTAATGCAATTAAAAATATATAAGTAACTATTCGATTAGAATGCACGTGTATTGATTATTATAATATTTATATGTAGTCGGATGTCTGTTGACATTACAGCGATTCTGTAGTCAATCGTCTGTATAGAATTTTAAACACCGGCGCCACTCAAATTACGTGCGTGTATTTAAAATTGCAATATATATTATTTTATTTCTATAATAATAACAATATATATATATATATATCATTATTATTGCTAACTCGCGTGTTCAAGACTCAGACACATGAAATAGATCTTATATCGTTGTGAATTTCTTTAGTGCTTAGTAGTCCGAAGTAATGTCAATAGAATTGGCACACTAAACGGTAGGTACAGCTGTGTGCATGTTATGTACAGTGTACACTGAAAGACACTCGTTATCTCGTTCTACATTATACATTAACCGTCAGTACAAGAATTAATTTTTAATAGATTCAGCAGTATATTTTTATTATATGTACTTCAACAAAAAGTAGGTATATTACTAAATTAAAAATAATAGAGCTCGTTGACATTCGTACAAAATGTTATAATTCCCACGTTTTACATAAGATTGAACTATCTATAAAATATAGAGTATATTCGTACTTTAAGTCACGCAAGCGAGATTTCCAAATGTTCTAAGGTATGTGTTCATTGAATTTCATTCATTTTTTAGAGAAATGCATTCGATATATTTTTATTTTTTTTTCTTACACTTGGAGTGCATTCCAATTTTCGACGATTGTGTATATGTGAATGCACTTTCCGTGCAAATATGAATCATGGTGAACGCATTACTTTTTCACTTCAGAAATAGAAATGAACATGCATTACTTTTTAAAAAGAATTTTTCAAACGCTGTAGATATATAAAAATTATGGTATTCGAATGTAAACGAAAAAATCATATGGTCATATCTTGTTGATATAAATCAAATAAATTCACTGTTTAAGTTGTATAATTATTATTCAAGAATAATTAGAAAAAAACTTGTAATATTTTACTAGTCGTTGGCACGGCGAAGGACTGCGATACAGGACGTCAACACACAATTAGGTAAATATACGCGTTTACACCACACGCTCGCGCGGAAAATGACATAGGTAAAGAAACGTAGGTATACAAGTATACCGTATACGTATACGGTCGTCCAGGTAAAATATTGTTTTATTTGCCACAGCGTTCGCGACGCATATTAAAGGTACCTACGCATATAATCTCGTAAAATAATACGTGTTTTTCCTTAAGAATTCAAAATATCGTCTTGTAAAAAAAGAAACATCGAAAATAACCATAAAATGTAGTCGCCCCGTGAGCACGCTGGCCGTGTCTACGTATAATATTATTATGGTAGCCAAGCGATCGCGTGTTACCGACAATAATACAATAATACCTAATAGTAATAACAGGCGACATTATTCCGTCTTGTCGGCAGTGCTCGTGCTGCAGTAGAATGGAAAAAAAATATAAACGTAATGTCGTATTAGGATTTATTAACGACGACGTAATGACAACGACAACGGTACGAACTACCGTAAAATATACTATATTTTATTTTTTTTTTCGTATCCGGGGGAGCGAGAGAGAGGGAGACGTGAGGAATGTTAAAAAAAAAATGCATTGGCCTTGAAGGTCGGCTTTGATTTTTGACCACGACCGAGGATAATGAAAACCGCATACGAAATAATAAATAACGCCGTCGTCGTCGGGTGCATTGTGCCGGGCGGCGGTACATCAGTTCGGCTTCCGATCACAACCGATGTACGAGATAATACAATTTTCGTATACCCGCGGCTGCAGTGTTATGCACTGTCCAACACAATGAAATAAACAATACGATTATAATAACGTGTATAGGCATTATTATTATCACTCCTGTCCGGAAGTAAGTTTGGCGCCAGCCCTGCAGATACGTCTGTAGTATTTTACGTTTTATAATTTTGGTACACGTCATATCGTTCCAAATCATCATCATAGCGCAATATTCGGTAATCAATTAGTCGAACGTTCTCCAAGTGGATCACAACTTAACTAAAAATCATTTAATTGTTTTTGTTTTATTTTTATCACTCTAGTTATAAAAGTAGATAATTATAAATATAACATTATGTATAACAGTGATGCACATTAATAAATGTTATATACTGCTATTAAATAGGTTAGTTATACATAAAATATAACTTATAAATATTCTATAAGTGAATCTTTTTTATAAATCTAATTTCAATAACTATTTTAACGATTAACTGTATTCTTCACATACTAAAATTATTGATAATGTTTACTATTTTTAACGTTGTAATATTTTAGATCTCAGTTCTTTTTTTAAATATTAAATTGAAAATATATAATATTCTATGTTTCTGCCACAAGTGTTTATTTTTTATAAGAATCACCTTGTACAATACACGTTTACCATATAGGCGGATTATAGAAGGTGGATTCTTGTGTTCGGTCAGTTACTTTTTCTGTGTAAAATTGAATTATGGCTTGTGTGCTATAATAGTATCAGAAAATTTGATTTAAATACAATGCGATGAATTAGAATATACATTAAGAATGAAGAAAAGTCTATTGCGTATGTTTCGTAAACACGCATTTGTCTTGGCAAATGATTTATCGATGGGAAAATATTTAACGCACTGATGTCACCTTCGTGATCGAAAAGTCATTAGTATTTTACAAATCGACGTGGCTGTTTATTATAAAGGAAATTATTAGAGCTTATTAAGTCGTCATAATAATATTGACATTTATATGTAGGAATATACGTGTCATTCGTAAGTAATGAGCGTTTTCAAGGTAACTTAGATAACAGTTCAGATAATATCAAAAACAATATAATAAATCTAAAAAAACATACCTATATTATGTAAAATATTATATTTTCATTCAGTCAGCGCCTTTGCCAGTTTTTTAATGAATCAAACATAAAAATTGACTCATCTAAATCAGATTCAAAACTATAGCACATTAATTTAATATATTATTATATTCATATAAAATTGAGTAGTTATTATATTGAAATAATGTTGCATAATAATCAATATTATAACCTTTGTGTTTAGATTACAACAAACATTACTACTGAAATTCGAATAAACAATTAAAACAAAGATCACTAAGTGATAATTTTTTTTTTACTTTAATATGTTATTTTCTCAAAATACAATTTTATAGAGGTGGAATTGCTAATCATATTACATCATTAGAATAAAGTTGTACTTGAACCAACCGTAGTTATTAAGTCCATACGAGAAAGCACGTGAAATTAAATGCTGTTTTCGACAGTAAAAATGTAGAACCGCAAAAGTGACAATTCGGTTAATGTATACCTATAGTGCCTTTTAACCGAATGCCTGCGATGTATGTACCTACATAATATTACAAGACGATTATCTCGGGGCGCCGTCGAAACGAAATTCACTATTTATACAAACCTTCACAAATGCCGTCCATTACTAGGTCATGTTTGTTATATAAAACAGACGCCCACCAGCATCTGTTCATAACGATTTCAATGACACGGGTACGGGCTATCGACAAATATATAAGGAGACTATTATAATACATAATATAATATCTATACGATGATGTAGTTACACGGTGTGTTCATATACGGTGACGTCAGATCAACGGAGAGTCTATATACATATACAACGAGTGTGTTCCAGATGACCGGGTCATAAAGTATTGGGTAGGTACACTGAGAAATTAAAAAGTCGAACTATTCCCCGAGTAGGTACGTTTGTGTATTGAACATACATTTTAAATCAATAATTGGCAACAAAAACAATTTACAAATATTTATACTGAACGTAATCGCTTAAATTATATCATGCAACATTTTTAACAGCGATGTTAGCCATAAATTATAATATTATAAAATATAATACTTACTGCAACTGTTAAAATATGACTGCTAATAAAATGTATTAAAGTTATTAGGTATAATTAAAAAAAAAAAAAAATACTTTTAAAGATGAGAAAAACTCGTTGTTTGTATACAAATTATCATCATACATATAAGTATGAAAATAAATACGGTGATTAATGATTACTCATAAGTAAGATGGAAAATAAAATCTATTACTATAGATTGAAGATGAACGCACCTGTAAATAATGAAAATATTTTTATTTGCCTACTTAAAACGATGATACAATAAATAAGTTTGTTGACTTCAATTAAACAAATTTCTCAAAGACGTACTTAAACGTCTATTTTTTATATTGTATAAGTGTTTAATAAACATACGTTTTAAGTATATTACATAATTATCTTGCCAATAGTATAGTATCGCTCAATGATATATTGATAAGTTTCATTATTAAACAAAAAATTTAAGCATAAATAATTAAATATTTAAATAACAATAACAATAATGAATGGTTACAAAGTAAATTTTAAAATTCGAATGCGCAAGGTTTTAACAATTACTTCCGGTCATTGTAGAAATCTCGCATTAGGAAGTCAAAGATTTCTTAGAGATTCCGCCCGATGTTCAATGCGATATAAACCATTAAGTGGGTGATTTCCACGTATTATCGCCATAATAACTATTATTATAATTTATATTTTGTATTGGAACACAAACTTCAAATTGTCAGTTCATAAAACACAATATATTATGGAAAATTGTTTATAACAACTGAAATATAATTATGTGTAAACGTATTACATATAATATGTATATCATATTATTGTAGTATCTTTAAAAACTCTACGCATTATTAACATTTAACAGATCTTGCAGTTGTAGTAAAATTATGACTTTAGATTGTACAATTTACTACTGAACGATTGTGTGTAGGTTAAAAAATTGTATATTCACTGGTGAGTATTATTCTAATTTACATCCCTTTTTCTCGGTTAGTTCAATATATCAGTAAGAACGCACTTTCAATTCACACTACAACTCCTACTTTGCAGTCACAAACTGATAATTGTTGCCTCAATATGTTAATGGCTGCTGTTAATATATTACAATTATGTATACAGTGTATCTCGCTGTTTTTGTCCTAACGATGGATTTTTTTTTTTTTACTTTTAATGAATTAATGCTTATTTAGAATTTTTAAATAGGAAGGTATTATTATTATGTCGAATATAGTCACACGTTTATTATTCGTTATTTTAAATACGAGATACGAGTATACTTAACTTAATATTAAAATTATATTCAAAAACTTTACATGATTATAATCTGTAGTAAATATATTAAAATTCTAATAAGGAAATTCCATTTAAACATTCAAAAGGTATTTAAAGTAGATATAAATATATTTAATATTATGTAATGAACACAATAATAATTATTGAAAGGATGAACATTGTGAGTTGTGAGATATTCTGTATTTCATGATCTTGAAAACACGAATTTTGTATAATATATTATTTTATTTTTGTCAATTTACGTTAGTAACGACCGATTGCATCATTTGTCTGAATCGCTAACGCCACATATTTTGACTACACAAATTTTCAGATCCAATTTAAAATATTATACTCATATACGACTTTACTTAAAGCAACCACTCGTATAGTCGTATCTCATAACAGACATCATTACCCGTTAAAAAAAGATTTGAAAAAAATTATGGAACACTAAGAAAAACTAATATTAAAAAACCTATTGTCTTTAAAAATTTTTATTTGTTCCGTATCCAATGTCAATTATACGACTTACAGCCATCAAACAATAATAAAATATAAGTGACAATACACCTAATTATATATTATTATAAAATATTATACTATACCTACTACAAATAATATATACATATTACATATATATATAATATAGTAAATTTAAAACACTTGATTATAATATATCACAGCATTCCTAAAACACTGTGCTATAATACCAAAAGATAATAATACTAGATTACATTAGACAGTTTACTAAGATTATCTATAATATAACAAAGTTATGTTATGCGTTATAATATAACCACATACCACTGATAATTTTATTATTTTGTTATTTTTTGCGTTTGATTCACTTTTTCAACTTAGGTTAAAATTTGGTTACAGTCGAATATAGGGCAAGATTGCTTGATTGGATTGCAGATTGGCTTTGCTAAATACCTAAACATAGGCACAGTGACATTCAAGTAGATGAGGTTATTGATATGTAAAGCGCGTAAAATATCAGAAAATATTTTGTCCAAACAGTATTTTAGCCGAAAAATATATTTTGAGAAAAGTATTATTTCAGAATCACATTTGAGACGAAAAATATAAAGTCAGAACTGTATTTTAGCAGAAAAATATTGTTATCGAAGATAAGAAGGCAGAAAATATTTTATACGAAACGTATTTAATCCGAAAAATATATTATAAGAAAATATACAAAAATCTCTCACTGTTACAATATGAGGAAATTCGAATGCAATACTGTATTAGTTGTTAGACACTGGTTATAGTATATTAATGTAGGTATAAACCTAAAAATAATATTATAGTATAAAATAATAAATTTAATAGTCAATAGTCTTAGTAAAAAAATAATTATATTATAAGGTCAATATTTTATTTTTTGGGACAGCAAACGAGGGGCTATATTATTTTTAGGTTTATAAGTTTATAACTGTATACAAGCTTGAACCAGTATCTAACAACTAATACAGCATTGCATTCAAATTTTCTTGTATTGTAACATTTGGAGATTTTTTTATTTTGCCCCCCCCCTAAAAAATTATCCCAAATACGCCACTGTCATTAATATATTATAATCTTTCATCAAACATTAATTTAGTCTATTAGAAATTAATTAAATATTATTGCACGATATTCCGATAATAACATTATATAATATTATTTACTATTTAGTATTTAAATAACAAACGTAATAATATAAAATTTAGTTGATCTTAAAAATATTTTTATTGTTCCAATGTTTTGGTATCGTATAGTAAAGTAGATTGACTATATCCTGTATAGTGTATATGGTTTATTTTACTTCCAATCCTATAACAATAATGAGTCGCATATAAATTGTATTTTGTTGTAGTAGTAGTAGTAGTAGTAGTAGCGTAGTAGTAGTGTGTCCGAACGCGTTACGCCTGGTGAACGAAGATGGAGCGGTAGGTCGTAGGTGCATAAAAATACTGATTTATTACTATATACATACATATAATTATAAAGATAACACAACACGAAATTATGGAAGACAATAAATTCGAGGAATCCGTTTCAGAACAGCCATAACGTACTTGGAGGCCATTTTCAGCGCCACATGAGTAGTAAGTTGATTATTATATTAGTAATAAACTTATAAAAGTCTGGGTGTCTGGCAGTAAATTATCAGACATATTACGATATTCAGGGTATATATAGGTATATATATAACGAAAATCATTATAAAAATAAACAAACTCAGTAAAATCGAAGCTCAAAAACATGTATAATTATTATACTTACCTACACTTAAATTTCTTTATCATGTTTTCGTCATTATTTATTTGAGTTATCAATATCTGCTGCTACCTATTTTTACTCATTAACTGGCTATATCTGCCATTAGTTGTAGTAAGTTAGTGTCTTATAAGCAATAGAATTTTGGATCAGATAATTTATTGTATTCAATTAAGACGATTAACAACAAATATCACCTACTATGGTACAAAGTAGGGCAGAAGTCATATGATATAACTTATAATTTTTCGTATGTAATTTGCATAGAACATCTTGGAATCTTTTAAATTTTAGTCACTATGCAGTCTTTGAAATTAAAATTAAAACCGTGTTTTTAATATAAAATGAAAAATCCTAAAATGTTTAATTTAGATCATTCTATACGTCTTGTCTGTGTGACATTCGTTCTAGAAACACACTGTATAATATTACGTATTTACATTATGCATAATATAGAGACCAACGATATTATATTTATACATATATATATGTTTCGAGTACGTGCCACTGTTACTGAACCGTTGACAACGAATAGCTATTGTTGTACTATGTAGTGCCCTAAGTATACCGTTACTATGCGTTATGTATGTTGGAGAAGACGTATAGTTCGTCTTGTGATCCAACGAATACAGTTATTATCGAACTCGCACCATGTCATTATTATTATTATTATTATTACCCGATCTTTGTTATACCGTTTTATCTGTAAACATGAAATAAATATCATCGACGTCACAGGCCATATATACATTTTATACTTATAAATTATAATTTTGTAACATGGACGATCCAAAAAATGTTGTTAAATACTGCAATATCTCTAAGACGTCATATTGAATGTATATACAAGACGAGATAATTATATTATATTGTTATTGTAATGATATTATGAATTGCGGGCAATTCGTTAAAGTCTCCGGGAAAATTTATGACGTTCTCGTGATCGTCGTTATTACCGCCGTATGCGGGCCTGGGAAATATTATTTATCTAGCAAAGAACATAAAAAGTCTCTCAGAATTTTTTATTCTAGGTATCGTCCGGGTTATTGTATTTGTACTTACAATACAATATTATATACAACGTATATAATACACACGGACTATATTATATTGACACAAAACAAATCGTTTGTGCTACGAATGTACCATCATTATTGTCATAGTATTAAAATCATATATATAGTATTATTGTGAATAGTATATTGTGTACACCTTATACTATACCTTAGACGCATAATGCAATGATATAGGTAATAATAATAATACGTATATGAACTTAGTACGACGATCGTTGTGGCCGGAGTTACCGGTATATGTAGGTACTTATTATACAGACTTTTATTAAAATATATTTAAATCGTTGCGTTAGAGTGCGTTTATGTTACATTACAATCGTCGCCGCCACCGCAGACAAATCGTAGGTGCATTCGTTCGACTACATACGTTTAATATTATTATATACTTGCACAGGCCGTAAACCTGACAGCAATGCGTGTGTGTGTATGATTATTCTCATACACATATTATTATTAATAAATAATAATATATTATAAATGCTATGTAAGATTAAACATTTTTCTTCTGTTAATAATCCGTATTCATCGTCGACCGCGTATACCTATATAGTTTTAATGCGTCCGACGCTAAACGTTGAATTCGAATCATTATGAGTTGATGCGTTTTGTTTTGCGACCGTGTCTCCCGGGATAATTGTATTGACAAACACGGTTGGATGATTTTCCGGAATTGTGTACACAATCGCAAACATAGGTCAATCCGGATTTCAATGATTTTCCTAATTCGTTAGACTTTGACGCTAGAACAAAATGTTGCTCAGTTATTACTACCTACTGAAAAAAAAGAAATAACATAACTACACTAATGGACAAATTGAAACCAATTTTTGAAATCAAAAAAATTTTAATGGATACAATTATTATTTTATACCATATACTTTATAGCTCATAGTGATGCTTTTAACATTTTATTGAATAATATTGAATATTGTTTAAAAAATAATTGTGTAATTTCCATTTTATTTTTATTTTTATATGAATATTAAGTCACCATATGACCATAATAACATATTTAATATTGTTACTAATTTATTATAAAGGAAGCATATTTTATTATTTTATAGAATAGTTTGAAATCCATTTTTGGTAACTAATGATTTAGTCTTTTTTACATTCGTTATTAACGGAAGAGTTTTTTTTATTTATTTTAAGTCATATTTATGTACTTATAGTTTATAAAATAATGCGTGTCCTTTAAAATATGCTTATGATACGAAATGATAGTTATTAATAGTTAAAATAAAAGAAAAAAGACGAGTGGTACACTCGGAATAATAAACCCATTTAATTCAGTGATAAGTTGGTTTATCTACATAATATTTTCTTAATGGAGGTCGATTATGGTTTAACACCGGAAGGCTACAGAAAAAAAAACTAAAAGATAAAAAAATTAACTCATATTTGAAGACAAGGTCAATCCTCTTAATTTGCGATTATCTAAGTCCCTGGAAAACATATCTCAAGGTGTATTGTGGAGTAGTCGAGATATTATATCAAAAATCAAACATAGGTACTGTCAAACTCTAAACCATATAATAAACTGATGACGTGCTTATATATGAGAGTTATTCCACATATTTCATTCGCATACCAACCCATACTCGTAATTCGTTGTATTTAATCATACGTATAACGAGTATTTCAATAAATCGCAAAATAATTTCCCATATAATTAATTACGCACTTCTACGAAGCGATCGGTTTTGATTTGACGAAAAGTCAAATAGGTATTACCTATGAATACGATAACATTGTTTGTATGTAAATTATCCGCGTCCCATAAAAATTAAATAATATTAACTGGAACGTGAGAACGCAAAAATAGAATATTAAGCTACGCGTTGAACTCGTTCTTAAAATTCGTACATATAACATATAACTATAAAACTATATTAGGTATAATATGAAGTCTCGTTTTCCGTTGATATGTTATTTTCAACGCTCTTGGCTACCATCCGAATAATAATAATTATAATATTATCGTTATTATCATAAGTATAGATACCCGGTATTATATTATTATTATTGTCAAGTGCACGTGCAAGTCCGACGCGCGCACAACCTGTACTTTTCGCCATTATGCGCTGATTTTAATGCATTGAAACGGTCGGTTAACGGTAACAACACGATTACACGAAAAATCTTCATCCGCGAGGAAATAATAATGACGCGGGGAGATGGGAAAAAAAAATTTTAAAAAGACGACTCTCGCTAGATATATGTCCTAAGTGGATTTTTTCGGGAGAGCTTTTCAACCTTTATTTCAGACTGACGCGTCGTCGACAGACGATGCTGAGAATTCGACGGAAAATTAATGTTGTACACCCGAAATCGAGACAACACTGCAGTCGCAGACGTCGAGACGAACCCGCGCTAACCGCTCTGGTACGTATTCTGCGCTTAAGTCACTCGGACTTACGTCTGTCGCATCTAGGTCCGCAACAGCGTGCCAGTATCGTGTGTGTATGTGCGTATAATAAGTATGTAACGTTCGCGTGAGATCGCTCGCGCGCGCTCGTGTGGTGTTGACCATTTTAGGAGAGACCCGCGGCGGACACGGCTCAACTCTGTGCATAGCCTATACGCTTATAGTGTAGTGTACACACACACAGACACGACTGGCATGCATTCGGTGTCGAGTGGGCGTCGGGCGGGCGGCGACGGCGGCGAGTGTGTAAAAACGCGAGGAAAAATGGTTTCCACACCGCACCGGTTTCCGCGTCGCTCTGTATATGATAATATGCATCATGTGCACCGCGCACGCACGCGAATCGAACCGAACGAGTGCGCCAACACAAACGCGAGTACATTATTATTATCATCGTCGTCGTCGTCGTCGTCGTCGTCATAGGTATACAATAATGATAATGATAATAATAATATTATTATTTTAATACGGCGGCGGTGGCGGCGATCGCGTCCGTCGTCGGTGGGGACGGTGAACTCTCGCGCCGCCGGAGAGTGTCGCGAGCCGGGCCGGCACGCGAGACGGTTCTCGGGCCGCAGTACGCGAAACACGTTCGACCGGGTCGATCGGCGGTGGCGGACGACGCGAAAATTTTCACCACGACACGTGCGACGACTTCGAGCCTACACACGACGGACGACGAGGACTATAATATTCTACGATAATATAACCATAACGAATCACAATACATAATAATATAATTTAATTACGTTCTCGTAGTAAATAAATATAATATATACATTGGTTTTCTTAAACCGTCGACAGGAATCGAGAAGCGACGCTATCGTTTTTTTTTGTTTCGCCGCCATCGCGTATTTTTTCCGGCGCGAAAATTTCGACCGATTTTGTTTCAGTGCGATTTAAAAACAATTCTTTTTTTTTTTTTTAACGCCAGCTTACGAAATCATCCGGTCTGAACGTCAAACGGTATAATATTAATATTGCTAATATTATTCAGTCAAGCCCGCGACCACGAGTTTAAACTAGATTGGGTATGTAAAATACATATTACATATTATTATATTTTATTATATTATTTTACGTTTTCGAGAGATAATAATATATACTATACCTATATAATAATTATGACCATTATATCGCGTTCTGCGCACACCCATCGTCTTGCGTTACCCCGCTTAGGCTATGTCGTATTTTTATAACGGTTACAGTCGAATAATTTTATAATTCGTTATTATTACTGCACGGATATCATAGTAAATTTTGCGATCCACTTTCGTAATTGCTCCGTGTGATATTATAAAACTGTTATACGTAGGTACGAGTATTGTTATGTGATAGGTATAATAGTTACAGACACGTCATAAACATGCCAACAAACGCGTCGTTATTAGCTTTTATTAGGTATATATATTTTTTTTTAATTATTATAATATTATACCATCAGTCAACGGACCTGAAGACCGCTGCTTGACGGCGGCCGTCGACTGTACCAGACATTCGCGTTATTCCGACGCGACGATCCAAATTTGGAAGTAGTTTTCAATATATCGGTTACGCTATCGCTACAAACAATGACGAGTATAAGTATACTTAAAAAAAAACCGACAATCTTAACATTCTTGTTTACTTGAATGCATCGATTTACATTGAAAAAAGACTTAAACTAATCACGAAGTACATCTACTGGTAATATATTCCAAGCAATGTATACGTACCTATCTATCTACATGTATTTACTATGGATTCGATCATTTCTAAAAAGAAATCTATTAACCACATTCGATGTGTATTTCAAACATAAAAACCATAACTTTGACTTAGATTGTAATAATAATATCTATACATTTCAGGTACAGATACTTGTTTTGTTTTTTTGGTAAATTTATTATTATTTAAACTTCAATAATATAATATAATAGATTCTTACTATTTCAAACTTGAATAGATAGTTAAAATGTTTTATAATCTCAAACTAAATTGAAGTCTCCTTGAAACTATTATTACAACAAAGCTCGATATATTGAATTTTTTGATAAGTATCTCAAACTTATTTCTGTTCTCTTTGAAATTTGAGTGTTTATTGTACTAACATTTAAAACATTCAACAGTACAATTTTATATAAATCATTGATTCTTGTTTCGATGACTATACCACAGTATAGTATAAGTATAGTATCTGCTAATAACATTAGGTAGTGTTATTGTAAATTTACATTTAGAACTTTTACCTATCAACATAAATACTAGCTAATCTCATATTAAATAAATGTATAGTTTTTATTATTCATTTAAAACACAAACTCAATTATAATTTACTATAATGTATAGATATATACAAATGAATTTATCTAAATAAGTTATAAAATCGTGTAATAAAATATTCTTACATAATTCCATCTACGTCTTTAAGAGAGGCAGTAAATATATTAAAGTAAACACAGAACACCGGTCATAAAAACGTATTTCAATATTTGACCCTTCAACAATTTCAAATCATAACAAATTTTACTGTCACTTTGAAAAATACCATTAGATCAAATAGTGTGTGTCCTATCAATCATTCAATATTTATATATTATTTTCTGATTTACGAATATCGTGTAGATATCCATTTTCTAAATCATATAAGCATATAAAAAATAAAATGGTGAGTTAGCTGTTAGCCTTTTGATCTACTCAGTACTCATCATATTATAATACCAATCCATAAATGCATTATCTGGTAGTTGGTTTTCAGATATAGTACCTATACAAAAATAGCATAAGTTAAATATTAACGTGGTATTTTTAGTGGATTTTAAAAAACAGCACGTGGGTTTTCAAACAACACAAATAACATAATACTATGGTATAATAATATGTTATATGGCCCTGATGATGAATTTCATAGTAAAATACGATATTATTATTATAATTAATGTTACTCAGACATATTTCGGAAGTTGATTTAGATTGGATAAAATAATATCAAAAATATGTTAAGCGCTTAAAACTGTTTACTGGTTTAACTACCATAAAAAAAACTTATCGGTTACGATTTAAACTTGTTATAATTATTATATTTTATAATTTTATATTCATCTGTGAGTTGGTGTCATCGACCTAGTAATATCAACTACGGAAAACTTATATCAACACGGCCATATGGTTAAACATACCAAAAAAAAAAAAAAACAGTCTTTCTTCTAATTGTTCAGTATGTTATTATTGTTTCGATAATTTTGTACAGCATCCATTGTCGAAGTGGTACTGTACCCACGCCACACACATTTCGGAAGTGGTATTTCCATCGCTCACATGAGTATCCCGGTACGGGTGTAGGTTGATGTTCATACAAAAACTTGCGTAACACACACTTTATTTTTAATCTTCCTCTGTCATCGTTTATTTCTTATGCTTATTATTTTTCGGCGACTTTTGCTCTCCCGTCTGTTGTGTGTGTACCTCGGATCCGTTTGGTTTTTGTTCTTGACGTCAAACGCGCGGGACGGACAAAGCGTCGACCAAAGCTGAGTAACCAGAAAAAAACCAGCACGTAATTTTTTGCACGCGCACACGGAAAAGCCCAGTAGTGGGTACTGCAGATGGAATGATGACTGTGACTGAAAAGATTATTTATGATTTCAACCAGCTATGTCACGTATTGTTATTTATAACATGCAATATTATATTATTATATACAGTGGCTCGCGCATTTTATCTTAACAAAATACTACATGGGTTACAAATATCAAAAATAATGTCTCGAAAACCGGACTACACGACAGGTTACCGTCAACCTCTAAATAGCATACCGAGTTTTCTCAACATTGATTAGCTCTTAAAGTTATGTATTAGATATTGTTGTTATTATATATTTTGCCTCTGATATTGATTCAAATAATATGTCTGAGACATTTAACGGTCTGTTTAAAACCCATTTGAAAATCATTATTGTTAATTGTACGCTTATTTAAAGTTAACAATGTATTTTGTTGAATATAAATAAAAAAAATTGTTCAATTGTGTTTAGTAGCAAGTACCCACGTTTTTAACACAGTCAGTTGGACAATAAAATTTGTTCTTCTACATAATATAATAGCACAATGAACTGAGTAATTTTACATAACTCAATCCCCGCGCTGTTGCAGGCTCTTCGAGTCGTACCTACACTATTCGGGTTTTTTTTATATATACGATTGTTACGGTTTAGTTTTTTAATTTGTTTACTATTAACGAGAAAGCGTTAAAAATATTATTACGTATCGTTTTGTGAACTCAGCTTGCAAGACGTCGCAAAAATATAGATGACGAATTTCGCGAAGGACATTCCCTCCAATAACCCTGAACCGTCTAATAAACACGCGACTTTATTTTCTATCAATTTTTATCTCGATTGTCTCGCCTCTAGAAAAGTGTGCGGAATCGCAATATTATTATTTATATTTTATTTCTTTTATCTTTCAAGGACATACTAGAATCTAAGACTTTACTGGACCAAATATTCTGCACTGGTGCAAATTTATTTTTAAATGCATCATTTCTAATAAATCATAACTGTAATAATGGAGTTAAAAATTGAGTAAGTGTGTATTGCGATGAGCTGATGAGCTGTAGACGCCAGACGGGCTTTTATTTCGATTATCTCGAGCCTTCGGACTGATGAGGTTTGCTGAGGGCGTTGTTATGTATGTAATTTAACTGTGAATTCTGCGCTTCAGGTGTGAGTTGTAGTCGGTGGGTATTGAGAGTAGATTATTAAATTATTATTATATGTATTGCTCGTACTATTTTAGCCGTCACCCGCGTGAAATCGCTAGTTCGTACATAAAAATACCAACAGACCATTTAAGTATTTATATATATATATATATTGGTATTCACTACACTAGTATACCATTATTTTCGGGGGAATCGAGAAGTCGGAAATCGTCACGAAAACGTTTCTTCAAGATTTCACCATCATCGTCCGGGCCAAACGTGTGCGTGCAGCTATATAAATACATCATATTATACAATATACCAATACATAATATTGTATTATTTTATCCGACTAGACTATATACTATATAGGTGCAAACGCGTGCAGGTAATACGATACACGGTGACGGTGACGGATACGACGGTTATTATCGTCATCTTCGTACTTATTTTATATTGTAACGGGCGAGAATATACGCTTTCCCCACTGCAGACGTTTCGCCCGCACACTAGTCCAGCGACATTCGCCAAACAGCCATTTTTCCGCCCACGTGTCACCCCGCACACCGTGGCTGCAGCTGGCATAAGCGCATAATATGCGTATGAGATTGTCATCTCGAACGGACCACGGCCTCAGGACTTGCACGAGCCATTCGGAATGCGTATATTGGTAAACGCGGCTGCGATCGTCATTGCGTTCCTACAATATCTTTACTATATATTATTTCGGTGTTGCGTATAAATAATAGCAGTGTTTGGACGTACAAAGTGTTTCCCGAGTGAACATAATCACATAAAATAATATAATAATACCACATTCAATAATAAAACTTTATGATATAGGTATTGCTATCTGAGTAACTTTAAAATTTGGACTCGGGAGCAAAGTTTTCAACAGCCACTCCATGCCGCCCAATCATGACAAATTTCTAAAATATCTTACAATTACTTGTTGAAATTATTTTATATGTTATTTAAATACTACCACATGTTTCATAATCACCAATAAAATGTATAATATATAATAATATGTGCATAGTGTATTGAGCAAAACCATCACAGAACTCACTATTACGTGACCCCTGTTTAATGTTATTCGTAAATAATTATACATTATGACTTAAGTTTTTGGTAAAACATATTTTAAACTTTCAGTAATTTTATTATAAGTCATATCCATATTATTTAAATACTCGTAAACGACAAAGAAAGTTTTAAATTAAATTTAAGTGTGTTTTGATTTATTAAAAAAATGTATACAATTTGGTACATTATTAAAAGAAAACACTATATATTTTACACTTTAGTTTAACATCTGAGTCCAGGTACGAGTACGCTATCTGATCATTTTTGGTTATACCTACAACTATTTACCAGAAACTTCCTAATGGTAACACACACACACACACACTATATATATATATATATATATAATTGAACACACATGTTAATAAATTCATGACCGTTCAATTGCAATTAAAAAGTGCCAATTGTGTGCAAACGTTTTTCTTTCGTAAATTAAGTTTTTTAACCGTATTCACATTTTGTCTGAAATAATAACCTTTAATAAATAGTATAATTTTATTAATTAATCGATTGAATAATTCATCCACGTTTCAATTAGAAGGAAATATTTAAATTAAATTTTGTTTTTACCTTCCATTGTAAGATCTAAAAAAGTCTCCTGGACACCCGTATGATATTATTATCGAGTTGTATTCTGAGAACCATTGCGGACAACGAGATCTTCTTTGAGCTGTTTCAGTGGACCGTGAGTCATGTCTATAACACTGCGGGTGTGGGGTTTGTATGTGTAGCGTGTGTGTATATTATGTGTGTATGTGCGTTTACGGCACGTCATCGCCGTTAATGACCTCTACGAGTAAGTTCAACGTATGAATGCAAATTTGCTCCGTTTCTATTATTTGTTATTTATTTTTATTGTTATTACTTCTTTTTTTTTTTACGATTCTCTTAATGGACTTTTATACACGTATATTATTATTATTAATATTATTACCTACTACTATTATTATTATTATTGTATATATTGCAATGTTATTTCACCGTTGAATTTGATTATTATTACCATCATCTTCAAACCAAGCACTCAGCCGAGACGTTTATTTTACCGCTCAAATAACTATAATACTATGTTGTCTATATCCGAATTACTACCAGGAAACCTGAATTATAACGTTATTAGCGATTCTGCGTGCACGATTCGCGTATTTTTTATGTTTGAAATTTCGTATTTCACAACGTTTTAATAATCTGTTTTGCAACCATCGCTCATCAGTGATATATATTCGTATAGATGGTATAGGATAGGCTTCGGGCATAATGATAATATGTTGAAGTATAAATGAAATCTTATAATATTATAAAGGAATATCGAAATCGGTATTTATGTTTTTAGCAGAATTAGGTATATCATATAGCAATTAGTAGTACAGATGTAAAACTAAATTAAATTTGTATATGATTGTTAGATTTAATTTAATTTATATATTATACCATTAAATTGAATTAGTAATAATCATAGGCGTGTCCAGACCTAATCCTAGTTAATTAATAAAAGTTGCTCTCTACTCAGTCTACCCTATTACATTTTTCACGCGTCACCACAGCTTATATCTAATAAGAACTAAAATAATTTTTACACCCATCCCCTCCAATGTTAGATAATTTTAATGGATATCAATCAATTAAAATAAAATAATGTGTAAATAATAAATATGATAATATTGAAAAACTTAATTAATATATCAGTCAGTTACAAAATAATATAAGTTTTAGGCGTGGTCATGTAGGTACTTCTGAGATGCTATCACGGTATACGGAACCGAACACATTATTATCTTGTAACTTTCCTAAAAGTTGGTTTAGTATAATTGTTATCACTAATAGTTTGAGTTGAAAGAAAAATCAAATGATAGAAAGTTTTGATATTTTTTTTAAATAAAATAAAACACTGAATATCACGATTTTATACTATTTTTACTATATTATTCAACACAATAATACAATATGCTACCTATATCATAAGTGAAAAAGTCCTTTAAATTGAATATGTATTTGTTTAGTTAAAATATGATCCTCGTTAGTCATTATTTAGATTGTAATATCACCATAAAAGTTAATACTTTAATTAAATTGCAGCTATATAATTTTACTCAGGAACAATCCACCTGAGAACAATAGGATATGCGAAAAAGACACATTTTATTATTACTATATCAGCAGAGGACTGTACAGTAACATATTACACAATATTATAATAAGTTAACGACAAACCAATTCACGAGGATAATATTATTATGTAAATATATAAATCCTAAGCGCAATTATATGCAACGTTTGACGGGTGTAAATGGTTATATTTAAGAACAATGATCAACGCGTATAATATTATAATGGTTATCTACGGGCCGAATTTTAATTAAAAATAATTTTTTTAGGGAGGGGAGTGGATACTCTGGGACATTGTTTATCATACGTATAATTTATTTAATATAACCAAAAATACACTTCAAAGGTGAAACTTTTATCCGCAGTTTTCATCGTTTTTCCATTTTTAGAACATTTATTAGCATTTTCCGGTAATTTCATTGATGTCGCTATTGCATATTAACACATTATTCGAGCGTTCAGTGAAAATTTGGAAATTCAAAATATTACATAAAAAAATATTGTTTTCATATCAAATCTGCTCAAACGGTTTTTAGGTATTTTTATTCGAGTACAGACATATAATATAGTACCTACACTCGATACTAAGTGTGATTAAAAGAGACCCCACCCCCAATACAATTGCGTCATTTGTCCTTAAATAGAGTGTACGCAAATATTGTATATTATCATAATATTGTGGTGGCGATCAAACACAAGACGCGTCTCGCTATTCAATAGAGTACAATATCATATTGTATTAACATACATACTTGTCGAAAACTGTATCGATATTGTGCGGGCGCACGCGACAATGTCTCGTCGGCAAGACCTCAAAAAGTAGGTCAGTATGTCTACTGCTGCCGCTCGTTTATATTATGAATATGGCCCGTCGTTATGTTTATTTCGCGCGCATATATGATAATAACATAATAATCGTAATTCGTAATAATAATAATAATAAAACCGATACGCCCTACGACACGACCGAGTCCGTCGTCCTCGCAAAACATTTTGTAATATATATATATATATTATATACAAACGATATAATATAATAATAATGTTATAATGGTTTGTCGGATTGCCTCTAAAATAATATAGTCGTCATTATTCGACGATGTCGGTATCTACTATTATATGATAACAGCATACTATGGTATATTACAACGGATGTTCGTATAGATTTCTGATTAATATTATTTTGTACAGCGTTACAGTGTTATCGTCGAGATCGGTAAAGTCTGTTGCTGACGGACGAAACCCCGCGTATGTCTCGGGGTGTCTGTACGAGCCGTCACGTTATTATTTCGTTTGTATATCATGCGTTTTCTTTATTTTCTTATTTTTCATCGCCCGGACTTCCTTCGGCTGCCGGCCAAATTACGTGGTTTCGTCCGAACTACGGGTGTGCACGATCGCTGACAGACGGACGTTTACATTATAACATGTTGTATAATAATATATCGACTCGTGTACACGCGTGTTATACCTTTATGCAGTGTATTATGTGTACTGCGGTGATATACCCGTCGACCGTCTGTTTCATATCACAAGCCAAACGCACGTGCGCCGAGTGGTCGGAGGAGGCAAATCAAACGCCGCGGGTGAACCGTCGAACTATCGCCCGCCACGAACTCTCCGCGCGGGCGTGTGTGTATATAGGCCGAGACGTGATATTATTAATTTAATACGACGTGTATACATAACGCAAGCGAATCGCGCTTGGCGTTAATGTTGTGTGTTTCGCCTTAGGTTAGGTAGGAATATAATAATATGAACAGAAAAAAAAAAACGTTTTCGAAGCTCGTCTGCGATACCAACGTTATTCACCATCGTTCACCCGTACTTCAATCTTAGTCTAGCGTATGACGAACCTAACCCGATGACAATTTTATATAGTTATAATATTAAGTAATTTTTGGTTCGTCGAATAATAATAATAATAATAAATGACGTAAGGTTTCTGCCGTTGTCGTAAACTATAATTACAACTTGAGCTTAAAAAAAAAACCTAAATACATTATTTCTTATATTTAAATATTGATATTTTCTAAATAGTTTGCAATTATAATATAATATATAGATGTATACATACGTCTGAAATTTATTATCCATTTTTGAGATTGAAATCGTGTGTAAGTTTTCGTACTCGGTTTCAGTTCTCAAAATAATTAAACAGGGGTTCCAAAGAGGTATTGGTTCAAGCCTCCGGCAAGAACGCGCGACTATCCGTGAATTTCGAAACTGATTTCTTTTCGGTCGAGGTGTTCAGGTGTATATATATACTGCATTGTAATATCGCGTATTGTTTGGCCAATAATAATATTTTGGTACTATTTTATTCGTATGTGTTTTCGTGCTATTGAGACGCGCTTGGGAATCTATGATATACCGCGGGCTTTTCTTTTATAATATTTTATATCGTAATATAATAATATATAATATAATAATAATATACACACACATGCATTTTACACGCCCTTGAAAACTAAATAGGTTTTTGAAAATTAATTTCGTACCCTCAACAAATTTTCGTCCGTCCGCCCATATTGTTTGCACTCAATGTCAGCATACTATCAAATGCATTATTATTATTATTGTTATGGCGGTTCTATACTGCGTGTGTATAATATAATATACATTCTCCAATTATTTTAGAACGACAAAGCACCGTACACACAACAAACCGTAATGAGTAATGGCATATCATATATCATAAATATATATTAATTTGATTTAGATTAAAGTTATACTTGTACATGATTTTATTATTATAGGTACATTGTTTATACATCGATCTCGTTTCATGTGACTGTGGTGTCCAATATACGAAATAAGAGTATGCTTCGATTTGTTATGTTCGACATTCCACCATTTCCTTATTCGACGATATTCAATAATTTTAGAATTGTTCTATCACATCGCGTGTGACATAAAAAAAAATATTAAACCTGGAAATTTAATTTTAATGATTATTAAAGAAATGGGACGGCGTTAAATTATCGCACGGATGATTATATATAATATTGCTTCACACGCACGAACAAGAATTATTGCCGCCATTCGATTTTATAAAATTTTCAGTCCTAAATATCTCGACGGTTATTATATTATTATTATTATTATTATAGTGGTCCGATGTTTTAAGACGTTTTTCGTGTAAAGTAAAAACAAAAAAATGTGTGATTAATGGCACAACCATCGTTATGCATACGACAAGCCTTCACCTACGCAGAGTAGGTACCTACATCTTCCCCTTTCTCCTCCAGACTATTTCAGAAAAATTGCATCTTACTGTCAGTCGTATCACCGTATAATTTTCGAACGTCGTGCGGCGGCGAAAACTCTTAATTTATTGTTCGATTTTAATGTCAACCAGACTGCCAGATTTTGCAACTGTATACAATACGAGCAAACGGGTAGCTGAGTAGACTGCATAATATATTATAATAAACACTAAGCCATTGATCACGTCAACAATAGTAGGCACCACGAAGATTTCAAAATCGTAAAATGTACAATGCTTTTTTGTCATTTTTTCTCCATATTCTTTCACTTTTTATGTAGCTAATAAATTGACACGCCAGAACGTGCAAGAGGTCGTGAAAAGTAGCAAAAAAAAAAATAAATAAAACACTCCATCACAAAAAGAGAGCTAAAAAAGTAAAAATATTATGATTACCACTCATACATTAGTACTATACGTCAATACAATATAATCAAAGAAATTATCTGGAACAATTTTATATTTAAATAACCTAACCTTGTTAAACGAACGAATTCGTTTTAGCTTCAGTACAATACTTTTGTTAAATATATTTCAGTAAAACGATTATCATCGTCCAATTCTCATAACAGAGCATTAAAAAAATATAAAATAGTGTAGTATTTATTATAAAGTTATATGAATTCGTAAAATAATCGTATTTGAATATCAAATATGAAAGTTTAATGTAATATTACATTGTGTTGTTAAATTATCAAAGAACGTTCAAGTTCATTCATATTAAACTTTACATCAAGTAGATCGTGCAAATTATTTTAGAACATTTTATAATTTACTTAATACCTAAAGTTTTTTCACGAACGTATTTTTTTAGTGCAGTGCGATGAGTAGGTATGTACCTATGTATATACCTAGTATAAAGTTTATTATACAATCATTGATAATAAATAGTGTTTATGATCAATGCTACACAACATATTATTATTATATGAATTTACGATGGGAATATAGTATAAATCGGCAATTGAATACGCTTCGCAGGAAAATAAAAAAAAAATCGCAATCAAACGTCGTCGGTTAAAAGAAAATATATTTTTTTTTACAAAAACCACTTGTCGACGATCGACCGCCTACGGCCATGAGCTGCATCGTAAATCGAATACTATGCAGTCGCGGAACTGTACACACTACGTCCACAGAGATGTAGGTTCATTGATTGCGGTATAAAACGCTTTAACGGTTAGGTTATAGTGTATGTTATATTATATGTATTATTTCTCGAATGCGTTGCACAATAGGGTGTTTGCGCACATAATTGAAGGGTATACGATGAGCTATTCGTTATGCATAATACAAGATGCGCCTCATATTGCAGCGGACTTTGTTGTACCGTTTTATTTATATTATCGTCAAACCGTTCAATGCGTATCTGCTCGGACGAGACACGAACGAGGACCGGACAGACCGAACACACGGTGGAATAAACACGCGACTGCTGATTAGTTATCGCGGTGTTGTTATAGTATAAAATTATAATAAGTACGACGTACGTAGACGGACGCTGTAGCCTTGTAGGTATATCCGTTATCAGTTATCACGATGCCAACGGTCGGCGCGGTGGACCGTTTCAACGACGAAATTAATTTTCATAATATTATGCGTATACGATTTTGCACAACGAGTAGATAAGTACGCGATCCAGCTACTTGTTCGAAACCTAAATGTATAGTACCATGCTACATATAATATAATAGGAGATTCGTATACACGATAAATCAAAAAATATCCTGCCATATAGTGAGGTGTTCCCGTTGTAGCTCACACGAAGAATAACGACGCACAGAATCAAATTGAGTATTGCGCTCTTTAGACTACAGAGATTCAATATCGTGGAACTTGCCTAACAATTTTAAAACATATTTTTAACGGCACTGCACGTCAGTATGACAGATTCTACCATTATATGTGTGATAATAGCTACCTACTGCTCTGTTTGATGCGTACAATCGTTTAAAAGGAAGAAAAAACCATAAACCGTAAAACGAATCCAACAAATCCTGAGTATCGGTCAATTATAAGACGTATCCTATTTTTTGTATTATTATTATAATAATAACGTCGTAGTCGTGTGAATCATTGTAGATCCAATTCGCATCTATAATAATTTATAATAAAAAGGGTATAATCCGTTTCTACACGGTGGACAAAGGACGACAATATAATATGAATAGACTTAGAACGAGAGAGAGAAAATAATAACAAACAACCGGATTAATCGTCTGGTCCGTTTCGAGCGCGATGGCCTGAAGTGCGTTGGACCAAATCAGGTGACACCTACACCCACAGTCTCTCACGCACACACGCACGCACACATATATACATATACCGTGAAAAATCGTAACTTGCACTGCATAATAACGCGTCAAACAGTGAATATCGATTCGGAGCGACTACCGACCAGCGTGACCTGAAGCTCTGTAATGATATTGCACCTGCAATTATTATTCTACGTACTTATACCTACCGTTGGTATTTTTGTTGTTATTATCGTTATTATTATTATTATTATGATCATAAAACACGCGAAATACAACAGACGACCTTGCCGGATAGCTACGCCGCTGCACTTCGTCCGTTCGTAATATGTATTATCGACGGAAACGCATTGTCTCGTGTGCGTTGTAAATATTATATTAAGAAAGACGACAGAGAACACACACATATATATAGGTATTTTATATTGTAATCTACCGATTTCATCACCAGCCGAGTTGCCTCTAACGACCTACAGGCTACGAACTACACAGACCACAATTGTTTGTCGTTGTCGTCGTCGGTCACACGTGCGGGTCACGAAATAATATTATAACCGATCGCGATGAAACCACGGCCACATACGGTAAACTTCGTGATGTCACTGACACGAGTTTGCTGGACATACGAAGAACTCGCTATTAAATACAACTTGCGAATATACCAGCCAACAGCCAAAGTATCCAACGGTCGAGCAAATACAATATTGTATTACCTGGTCTATAATAGTATGGCCAAATAATATGTGTAACATATAATTGCTGATAAATCGAAAATTTAAAAATGTATTTTTCAGTATACCAATCAAGCTTACACTTCAATAATTATATAGATTTTGTTTACAATAGCGTGATGGCCAAACCGCCCTCGTCATTATAAAAACTGAAAACGTTATTGGCAAAAATCACGCACGAGTTTCGTTTTCGAACACGTTTAAAAAAAAAAAAAATGTTAGATATTATAAATTTGGTCTTTAGACAGTACTATAATACGCACATCATGGTCAGAAATATTAACGATTAATTAAAAAACATCTGCATGAAAGATTTATTGGACCTTGGATGTATGTTTTGTATGAATATAATGTGTACTCTTGAGCAGTTGAGCGATGGAAAATATATAGTTGCGATTATTTCGACAACCGGACGTAATAATCGCGGGGGACTTGATGCGATTCTTCGCCGTCTGAATTTTGAAAGTTTAGACGCCCCCGAAATGTTTCGATGAAAACGAAATGTTACGAAATCGGTGGACGATGACGACGCTCGACGCGTAGAGACACCTTGAAAATCACTTTCGAACGTTATTTACTCATTCCACGCGGATGTCATTCATCGTCGGAATGTTTACGACCAGTGAACAGTGTGTTTGCGCATGAGTAGTATAGTAGGTATATATAGTAGCATACCTATGGATATATTATGATGACACAATCCGTTATGGACTGGTCAGCTTATAGGTTTCCTTCCGTTTCCATCGATTTAGTTACACGATTCTAGCAACGGTACAAATTAGACTGCTAATTATTATGGTCAGCAGTTGTACGTATTTGTCTAATATTTTTAACAGTAACCATACCTGTACTAAAAAATATGTGTTAGACAATTAAAAGCAAAAAAAAAAATCGACACAAAAATTTAAAAACCGTATACGTTTATAGCCGTTTGAAGCTTTATTTTCTGAACATTGATAATTATACACAATAATAGTACTTATTGTGTACCTATATATAGATAGCAAACTTATCCAACCCCCAATTGAACATCAGTCATCAGACCCATATTTTCTATACATTCAGAATATAATTAATATTATATCGCATTTATTTTATTGTATTGTTAATAATTGTAATAAATTAAAGCACGGATTTATACATGTACAATCTATATACCGGTTCAAAGTATAAGCATTTCATTTTATTTATTAATAATTTAATGTTATATTAAAATATTATGCTTATACAGTTAAAGAAAAAGTTGTACGATTTAAATCGGTATGAAGTGATATTTCAATATTATCAATATTAGTATTATTTGGATTATATAAATATTTTATATCCATTGGTAATAAAAATGTGTTATTTAAAGAACCAATTCGTTTAGGTGCATGTCCTTTATGGTTATATCCACCTCTAATTTTCATAATTTTATATTTTTAATTCGCGATTTTGACGATACCTGTATAGTATACTGTATACATATATTAACACAAATTAGTAGGTATATATCAGATTTTACTTAACCTATTATAGGTATGCTGAAATGAATGTTATTGCCCCCCACGATGGCATGTGACCGATAATATAATCCAAATGGTACATTAGAATTTAGCATTTTCAATACGCATGAATATAAATAATCTCGATTTTTATTTAAAATGATGATGTTATTTTCGAATATAGGTGCATTAATTAATACAATTTGTTTTACTTTTAGATACGCAATCGTTGTCGAAACCACGAAATAAAGTAAGTGTTCTTAATGGATTCTAACCTGTAGGTATATAATACGGTTCGTTAAGATTGTTAACAAAAGTCCATGTGTCAATATGCAAACGGCAATAAGTCCATGTGCTATATATTATGCAATTGCGTATTTTACAAATCTCTAGACCCTTTAATATTATACACTAGCCATGCCTATTTACATTCATCACGGCGACACGCAAATGATAATGATATTATACGTACCTACAAAAAAAAAAAAAAATCGACTTTGCATCGTAATATCGTTAATATTTTTGAGTCACGTTCGTCGTATTAACACAATAAAATATACGCGGTCATGAACGAAATCGAGGTTATTAAAATACGTAGGTATTATGTACCTATATATTATAATAAAATATGAGTATGTGTATAATATGGTACCTATTTAGAATTTTTTTTTTTTTTTTAATAGCCGAGCGCGTTACATCATTGTCGTACGCGAAAACGTTATGACAATATACCTATATAATATTATTAGGTTTAAACATTATTATAATAGTATAATATATAGGTAGGCACTTGCCGATTTGATATATTATTATGCACCGCATATATTAATAATATTATTATTATTATTGTTCATGATCACCGTGCACTACGCGATACAATATTCGGCCGATTTTTTGAAATTGACAAACTAATAATAATTACACGTTTATACTATACACTAAACCTTTTAACCGATAATTTTTATATTAGTAAGCGCAAAAAAAAAATTTGACTACTCATCGTAGGCGTATAATATATGTGTTAGATTTACATACTAATAGTTACATTATACAGTACCTGGAAATAGTCAACAGTATATTATTATTATTGTTTTACATTTTATTTATTTTTGTATATCTTAAATTCTTAGGTCTTACTATACACTCGATAGTATTTTATTATATGATTACTATTCGTTCAAAGGTTCCGTGTTAATCCATGCTCGAATGATGATGTTATTATAATTATTAACTGGGTTAAACCTAAATAATACATTTAATTCGTCGTCTTATAACTATATTAACTATAGAATACATTAATTATATTCACTTGACATAAATATATATAGTGAATTTCAGTGTGAGGTATAGTTTAGGGTATATACCTGCAGCAATTAATTGATATTGAGGTTACCTATGTGGCCATAATATAGCCTAAATAAGCTAAATGCGTATTACGTACGGGTGTATATAATATTATTATGAATTTATTACTAACCTAGTCACAACAAATTACATTTTTAATTAATTAATCTCGTACGATAAGATTAAAAAAAAAAAAACAAAGATTAGCACAATAGTTAGAAGAAAAATATCATTAATAGTTAAGTTATAACATCAAATATAAAAAAAAATCGTTTTTTTGCTCTCGATGTATTTTAATCGATGATTACGAAATAGTAAATTATTGTTTGAAAAAGTCCTCAAATGCGTTTATGAACCTATACAAAATAATATTTATTTCGTAATTTTATTGTAATGTATAGTTATTTTATTATTTAAAATTGAATAAGTGCCTACGTTTTATTTATATGCTATGATACGTTTTTATTTCGTAATCGTATTTAAATACTCAATACTCATATATAATGATACTTCCCGCTGCAATTAATCTTCCAATATAATACTAAAATCATCAAGGTATTCCATACATATACCTTGTAAATAGTTTAATATCAATGGTCAAAATATATAGTTAATGTCTTGTTTATGGTTTTATTATTATTATTTTAATCATACAATATTTTAGCTTTCGCTCTTACAATAGTAATAATTTTTTCTTTATAAAAACTTGTCTTTATTAATGATATTTTAATATGCAAAAACAGGTTTCTCGATTTACTACAAGTATAGCACCACTTGGAATTTCATCTATGTCACCTTTATTCCTATTAAACACTATGATTAAGAATTAAGATTGTGAAAAAATGTTGATGCGCCAAATCACATGTAACTATATTATAATGTATAATATTATACATATTATGACTCGTTCAAAAGTTTTCTGTCGACCACTGTTGTAGTAAACTATGACTTATCTAAATTGAATGTAAACGATAATGATAATAATATTATAATGAAATATTGGCACAGATTTCAAGAAAAATCGCATCCGGGATGGTTAAAAACTATAACTAGTTTTTGTAATACGAATATATTATATATATTACAGTGACTGTAGTCGTAAAATGCGTTTTTGCTTATTTAAATCAGTTAATTATATTTTGGACCGCTCACGAAATAATTTTTATACTATCATATAAGTAGTATTATTTATTGTTATTATTATTGTGGTCTATATTAACTGCGTGCAGTGACAGTTCCATATCTAAATATATTATAATGAAAGAACAGGATCTCGCACAGTCCTGTTTCAATATATAATATCTCTAAATTTTATTGGCTATATGTTAACTATATAATAACCTTTAGCTCATCCTTTATTAAATTTATGTATATATTTTATATATATACCTGAAATTATTCTTTACTCAATTCTTGCATTTCTGTTAAAATAAGCACAGTAAATATTGTTTTGTTGGTGTATCACAAGTGCTGCAACACCGTGTCCCAACCATACACCTAGTTTCTATTTTTAATATAAAAATGTTTACTATATTTACATAAAAAAATTCATAGGTGGAAGGTTATTTTTTTTTTTTAATACACAAAATATATACATCACGACTCTAACATCAGAATTTATACAATCATATCGCATTTTCCTGATTCGTACACGTGAAAAACTATATGATAAACATTCATTTATTGTGATATTATATCAAATGTCCACACGCGTAATACGCGTCACGCACTGTTTAATAGTGGATTTCATTAATCGCGTCGTTGTCAATGTGTATTAAATGCCGCTGTATATAATATATTGTTTACTCAGATTTGATTCGTGTCTCGTCCCACGGTCCAGCAGCATCCCGATCACGCGCTGCAGTAGTCGCGATGATAGGAAATCCGCGCGACGTTCCCGCCCACGACTCTTAATATTATATTATATCGGGCGTCTGTCGTGTATAATTAAAATATAATATAATTTGATAATGATATGGTACACCATAACTAAAATAAAATCCGACCACATCTCCGCATGAATACAAAATAATATAATGTTGTCAATTCTTTGTAGAATGCTCGCCGGGCAATGTTAAAACAGAATAATATTATGCCATAATATTATCACCTGTAGCCGCAGCAGTAACGCCCCTTAACGCCATCATATGATGTCTCACGTTTTTCATTTCGAAATAAACATAATATAGGTATTAGCATTTAGCGTACGCACAAAATCTTTCGCAAACGGAATTAAATAGTCTTGTAATAATGTTATATTGTCTTAATTATATCAATTTACAGTCGTAGAGCGTCTTTTTTCTGTTTTAAAATAAATATATTATTTTGTTTTACGTATAAACACTGCGCAGTAGTAAAGTGCAGTTCCTTTACAGGACACGTTTTATAATAGTATATACATAGTAGGTATGATACGATATACGTGTCAAATTCGTTTCGATTAACCTATTAATAAAATATATCGTACGCTAATAATTTAAACGCGTTCAAAAACTGCAGACATACGCGTTTACTATTTTTTTTTTCTCTCCGGTGAAACGTGTTATTGCAAAATGCACATGTCAATTGCACATACAGTTTTTGTCATGAGATTATATTCAATTTGTTAATGCGATTAAAGGACACGTGAGACGTAGAATGGATTTTACGTCGAAATAGTTAGACAACAAACAGCTAGAGATGTCTGACAGAAGAACCTGGTGCAATTTATTTAATATTTTCGTTAATTTACTATACCACGTGATGTTTGTATACAAAAAGCGATTCGTTTATCAACAATCATTATTTAAAAATCTATAAATGTTTTTACAATTTTTTTTTTAATATTATAATTTTTTATATTTTTTATCGTTACTATATATTATATTTTTTTAATTTTTACTTTTTTGAATAACATTGCACATTTTTAATTTCATGTACTGAAGCAAAATATGTTTTAGAGTTATTACGATAAAAAAAAAGAAAACGAAATTTGGATGAGTAATTTATAAGATATAAGTTTTTAAAGTTCGGGTAAACGGAGTAGTAGATCCCAAAATCTTTTAAAGTATCCGTACACATCATCAGTCTGCTCACCAAAACTTTAAATACTTATAACTCATAAACTAAAAGCAACACATCAGCATGGGAAAATTTAATAGGTATTTACAAGTTTTGGTTTTCGTGCACATATTATTGCAATCATTCGATTCCTATAATTGTGAGCTAAAACTTTGACGTCTGAGTAGAATACTAAGTTATTACCAATATAATTTCAAATTGAAACCTACGCAAACGACACGTCCCGATATATTATTATACATATATATGACAAAAACAAATGTTCAAAAACTCTAATTTGGTTCCACGCTTAACGCACGTTCCGCGGGCGTAATCGGTCGTTTTGCGTTTTATATATATTTTATTTTATTTTTTAACGATTTTACTATGAAATGTCCAAAACAATATTCGCCTCCGTAAAGTAGCCTCGCGCACTCTCCAACGGTCGAAGGTCAGATTTTTTTGTTGTTTCCACCCTCCTCTTATCCTAAGCGTTTCTTTGCGCTTTTATACTTGCCGTATATATTATCGTTTGATTGTTATTTTTTCTATCAAAACGTCAATTTATTTTTACGACTTTGTGCGCATAGTGAAGAAAACTTGTACATATTATTATTATAACGTATACGAATTGAAGTGTACTACGATGCACGCACAATAACAACGGTCTGAGCGGTCGACGCTCATGTAAATATTCGCCGAATTATTACGAAAAATAAATAAAAGCCGCTCGTCTTGGCCGAGTACCGCACTCAATAACAATAATAATAATAGCAAAATATTGTAGGTACGTACTACTTACATCATATTATTGTACATAAACTAACACAATGAAGTTTTTTCAAGCGACCGGAAACCTCCTCGGCGCGGCGGCCGGTGCAGTTGTGTTGACGATCCGATCCGACTACCGTGTCAGGCACAGGTCAACGCACTATATTTTATATAATATTAAATTTTATATTTAATACTCTAAAGTAGTATTTAATACATTTTTACGCGTTCGACTTAGACACTTAATGTATATTATACCCTGTGAAGATGACGATTGTTTACGTTTTTGTCATTAAAACATTGTAAAACGCGAAAAAATGTTTCACTTTTTCTCATTGTCTTTACAACAACAACATTGTTATACTATTGATATTATGACTAGACGACTGTTCTTGACAGCAGATCAATGTGACGTATAATATTATAATTACAATATACGCTAAAGGGCTTGATTTGAGCAAAGTTCAATTCTATGTACATTATATACGCAATAAAATCTCTAATACTTATGTTAACTAACATTTTAATGAATCCATATTTAAATAAATAAATAAATCACGTGGAAAATGGCTGTTTTTGCTAAAAATATTTTTAAATAATAATAGTAATATGTTCAATAAAATATCCTGTATCATATTATTGTTGATAACTTCACGGAGTACATTAAGCAGGATTTAAAATACAATTAATAAGTTATTATTATTATAGTGATTACCAATTAACTATATCATTATCATCGGTTAGATTTTTAAAAAATACAGATTCGTATTAAATTTGTTTAAAAAAATTTAAACAGTTATTTTTAACATAAATATATAATATTATATTTTGTATATAAATAACATGATTTACTTTATATAAGAGTGAAATAGTCTAAGCACGTATACTACAGATCAAGAGTCTCTAATTTAAACTGTTTACTGGTGCAAACATTTTTAAATCAGGTGCTGCATAGTACGTGTACCTGCAGTTGCCACGGTGGAGTATTTTAATCGAACAATGACGTTATGGGCTATGTGACGTTCGTATTTTTTTAATTATTTTTTTTCAATTTAATGTACAAATAATGACTGTGAAAAATCCACTAGAAAAACAACGGAAAATTTAATAAAATAATTAACTCGGTTTACATATTTTGTTAAAAATAAAAATATGACCTAGTTAAGAAAATACATAAAACAAATGTAAATAAGGTAAATCAATTTACAAACCGACAAGCATGAAATGTTTACAAGTTAATAAATTATTAATTTTTATTGGACCAATATAGTAATAGTATTTTCGTATCGATTGTATAACCGGAACATTTACATTTTAAATTGAATTGTTATCACAAATCATTGAAAAAATATAATTTGTTAGGCGAGCGTTTAAAACAAACGACGAATTAAAAAATATAAAACTATGATAATAAATAATAATATTACGATATAAAACATTATTGTTCGAGTTTTGTGTATCTAATAAACTTACTGAAGTAACTCAATATTTATCTCAGTCTATAAAATAAATGTTCATCTCGTGTCTAGTATTTTTATATTACGAGTGTTATACTTTCCATCAACACGTTTTATATACTAATTTATACAAAACTCATGAAGCTTACTTTTATGTGTTTTAAAATGTATTTCAATATGGAACATAGTTTAATTTTATATTTTAAGTATCACTTTACTAATAAAACTAGATTAAAATATGTAAATAACAGTTTGAATAACTTAATTTTGTTTAAAAAACCAGTACGTTTTTTTAGTGTAATTATATCAGTCAGTTATTTTGATATCAACTAATTTAAATTTTTGGTTTTATTATTTGATTAAGGATAGGTACAACATTATTATACGTAAAATTCATATTTTAAAACAATAATAGGAAACTAATAAAGTTTATACCCACGGATGAATTCTTTTATAACATTAATTGATTGCATGTGCCATTATTATAATATTATCTATTTGTTGGCTGAATATCAAAACTTGAATTAATACTCGTGGGAACGAACATCATTTTTATCGAGATAAAATTTGATATTATTCGCAAAAACTATAAGGTCTTACACATTATTTATTTAGTTATAAAATTTTAAAATCATACAGAAAAAAACATAAAAGTTATGAAACTATTTTGTTTTATCGTATAATGCAAAATCATAGGTTTTATTTTTCATTTGTCCATTAATTCAACATCGTATAGTTTCGCGATAAAAAAAAAATAAACAAAAAAAATTTAATCTAATCGATATTGTCGCATTGGTGTATAGTTTGGTAACTTCCACATAGGTAAAATTGTTTATATACTAGTATACTACTAATTATAAATCAAGACTTCGTCCGGAAGAAAATTAACAATTATTAATTACTTACTTAGGTACATTATATCGGTATACCACAGTTTTGGTGTACCCCTGCAGTTCATTAATAAATCGGCATCAATGTACCACACGTCTTTGTAAACTAATTCGACAAGTATGAACAATCAGCCCTGGTCAGATCAGCCATACTGCTCTTTATATTTTCAAATGTAGTTCAAACTCTACTTATAAACTTTTCTGAAATTATTTTAAGAACAATTTTTGAAATGTTCATGTAAATCGATCGAGTAGTTTTTAAATTAATAAGTTATAAACTTATACATATGTAAACTGAATCTAATGGGAACCCTATTTTATAAACAAAAACATTTGTGAGGCAAAACTAAAACCACAAGCAAGCCACCCGACACAAGCAACCTATACAAGAGTTGTAAGACGAAACTTATAAACACTCCCTGATTCTCAATTAGGCGATAATCAATCAGGCGTTTCCAATTTTAAAAGCCCCATCTAAACGTGTGTTAATTGATGTATGTACATAAATATATATACTGCATATAGATGGATAATTAATAATAAAATGAAAAAAAAAAAACAGTTTAATAACTTATTTATACGTAAAGTTTGTTGTTTCGGAACTCTGATTAACAACGTTTAATTATCAAAGATGTGACGTGTACAAACATGTGCATAAAAACTTCGTGTCATATCAACGTCAAAAGCAATGGCAAGCGATTAAGTCGTCGATTTATATATTTTGAATATTTTATACTAATGTGAACTATTGATCTAACTATATTTACTGTCGATAGCATCGTGTTTAGTGACTGATATACAATATTTAATCGTAACTGTTGAGTACGTATAGTATAATAAGTAATTAGAAATAACATATTATATATTATGCGCAGTCAGCTATTATTGCTAATGAGCTGTTATAATATTGTGTTTAAAGAGTTCGCTTCTTTGGTCGGTGTAAAACCCGCACACTCCGTTTTGGAATGGACTGATCTACGCCCGTTGTTCATGTCTGATTAACCTATTATAGTGATATATATATATATATATAAGTGTGTGTGTGTGTAAGGCTTGTCGTGAACGTCGATCGTTAAACGAATATTAAAGACAATGATATATTATAAACAAATTATATATAAAAAAATAATAATAATCTGTTTGGCCAGTGGCAACTTCTAATCTATATGGAGGTAGTAAAAATAATTTATTGGGCTCTGACCGAATCGGTATCTACAGCCATTAGTTTCTAATTGAGCGGTATTTAACATATTATTATGGTTCTGGTTCGGATCGAATGAAACGCTGTTGAAATATTTAAAAACCTATTTTAGACAGTTTTGAAATCGGGCTGATAACCCGACGACTGTTTCGTCGTATATCAGTTTTCACCGAAAATAGGTACGTTTTATAATAAAAATCCATACCGAAAGTTGTTTAAAAGCATAGCTGTTGAATATTATGATGTAGAAGGCTTCAAGCCAGTGTATCATGTATGTTTATTATACGCAATAATATACACGATGTTATATAAGTTTATACCTATATATTATATGTTTATCGCGCCCATAAACATTTTATAAGTTTTGTTGAAATTATAGCTTTGGGGGAAGGGGGGCTTTAAATAATACCAAGCGCTATTTGATATTAAGCCGTCCGTTCTAAATAAAACCGATGCCCGCGGAGTAATTTAAGTCATCACGTGTTAAATATTCGTTGTAAATACTAAATTATATATATTATAATTAATTTTTGTTTCAGACATCTCTATATTATTATAATATTATACAGATACTCGTGTAAAGTAAAACGTGTTTACATATACATATATATATATACGTATATACATCTGAACTTGGAGGGGTTATACTGGTCGTAGTTATAATAGACCGTACCTATTTAAAAAAAAAATCTTTTCCCAAAGAATTAAACTTTTCTAATAATAAAGATAGTAAAAAAAAAAAGATTATAATAATATTATGTAAACGTAATAACAATATAAATCGACTGCGGGCATTGCTGCTCGCTGTCACCGCATATACAGTACCTAACCCAAAGCCTATAGCCCAACCAACAGTGTACACTGTATATGTACCTTATAGGTATGTACCTATATACCAGTATTATAATACTCGCTTCGTATTTATATAATAATATGAGTTATAACATACGTGTACGCTCTGTGTTTACACATATATTGTGTATATATCATATGTATAAACGTGTATATATACAGACAAAATATGAGTTAATAACGAAGGTTTACACTGCGCGCGCACAAAAGCGAGGCCCACGCCAGTGGACGGATTATATTATAATAATATAAGTCTGTTGATGGATGACATCGAATCGGGATCGTACTTGCGTTGGTCGACCGCCGTTGCCGTAATAATGTGTATATATCTATGTGTATTATATTATATGAATACGAACGTTTCTAATACCCAAACAATATATAATATAATATGCAGCATATATTATATATATATATATATATATATTGTAATTTTATTTTAGACCGAGTCGACTGCAGAAGTTGCCATATGTTTATTAATTGTGGTATTATTATTATTATTATGTATATTGTATACAATATACATGAATAATAAAATGGAGAATTTTACATTTTTTTTTTTAAATTTTAAACAAATTTCCTGCTATCTGATAAGAGTTCATATTATATCAGGTCATATAATCTTGTTTTCAAAGTAGAGGTGTATTATAGGTACCTTCTGCAGACATAAACCGCAAGATTATATCAACGATTATAATGTATAATATAAATGGATTGTGATAAATTACAGAATTTTGTCGTACTTGAAAATATTGCATATTATACGTAAAATCCAATACGTATAGAATTATCGAGTTTATCTGCACGTGGGTCCGTCCCAAGGATATTGTATGATATTATTATAGGTAATAGGTATTAGTTGTATAGACGAATTTTTAATTTTTTCTTTTATTACTTTTATCATTTTCGTCATTGTTCGCTTTTTTTTTTTTTTTGTAATTAGATCAACAGTCGTATTTTTAACTTGTCCGATATTCCGACGGCATATCGTCTATCGTCTGATTTATTGATATTTCGCTGCGCTCGGGCGGTCATGCATTTTAAAACAACACGCGCGGTCTGATCGATCAATCCATTTCAATGTCAGAATTTAATTAGAATAATAACTGACGACTGCCGCGGTACGTCGTGATCGAGAAAGCTTTTACGCCCGCGGGACAATCGACTTTTTACTATTATCATTACTGCGGCATAAAAAAAAAAAAAAATACGTACGGCCGCCGTGTCTCCGATATAGGCGATAGCGCAGCTGTGTACACACGAGACCGGGGCGTAAGCCAACGAAACGTTTAAGTAGCACGACCAGTGTTTTAATGTGTATTTGTACAGTCGTACTTTCGCAAATAATTGTACACGTACCTACTTATAGGGTGATTATTATAACGTATATAGGTATACGCATACTGCGATATGCGTGCCACGCGCACGTTTTTCTGTGGGCAATTTGTTTTAAAACATCCATATGGATCGTATATTATTATGATTTATTTTCAAACCCTTAAGACATCTTCCTCATCCGATTCGATTTCAATTTTTACCTCTTTGCGCCGTCGTAACGACATAATATCGTACGGTCGACCGCACGAACTGCCGTCGTTCGTGCAGTAATACACAATAATAATATGATAATTATAATATTGTTCTCTTTTCGACGATAGGTATAAACGTTTATGTGTCCAACGACGAACGTTTCCGTTTTCTCCTAAAAATCATCGCTCGGCATTGTTGTACAATAAACAATATTTAGGTCGCGACATTACCAGCAGGCAGCAGCTGTGTATTTGGCATAGTATAGCCTCATCAAAGTATGACTATTACAACAGTAGCCGATCGTCTTCTACACTCTGTACACCTAATGGATATCGCCGCAGTATCACGCGTTGTACTGACCGTTGTGTGACTTTGTTGTACCATTTCATGATGGTAATTATTGGCACTGTTGGCTGAACACAAAATATATTATACGAACGTAGGTACCTATTTAATATGTTTTTTTTTCCGATTTTCGTTGTCATCGTCAGGTTTGGAAAACACGAAATAGAAAGTATCGGATCCTCGTAGTCTGTTACGACTGGGCGACGGGGAAATCTTCTCCTCATCCTACACCCGTCACGAACGCAAACGACCAGAACAATGTATATTGTGTATGTATAGTGTAAACATATTATAGTATAACGCATTACTGTCGCAGTTTTTCATAGACCACGCGCAGACATTAATAATAATAATAATAATGTTTTACTATAAAACTTCTCTACGAGATACTATATATGTGCCTCGCACACACTTTATTGGAAAACGTTTCGGTCGGATACAATTCTTTTGTCAGTCGACGGTGGACGGTCCTCCGTGCGATTTCACAAAATAATCGTCCTTATACGTATAGTTATATTATAATACATTGTTATTGTTATTATTATTACATCGTTGGGTAGCTCAGTAGCTGCAGGACGTGGGGGGGGGGCGTGATCCAGGCGACAAAATTGTAATTTTGTTTTGTTTTTCGTTATTCCCGCGTTTATGGGTCATTTTCTTTAGCGTTTTCTCTCGATGACAGTAATGACAACCAATGGTATACTTGGAAAACGGAAAACCCGATTTTCCACACTACCATAACAATAATATTGTAATTAATATAATTTGAACTCTCAGCGGTATATATGCTACAACATTCGATTGTTATACTCCATACATAGTGAAAAACCTAGATATATTTAATATGGATATTTCAATCGTTACAGTATTTACCTGTATATTTGTAATGATTCAGAATAAATAGATTTTATATATTTTTTTTTTATAACGTCCTCGTTATCGGTATTGTTTTTTTTTTTTTATTATTATTATTTTTCAAAACACCTCTCTCGCAGTCTCGCATATAATATAATTAATAAAATAACACACGAACGAATTATACACTTCTCTTACCTTTATTGGTATATATTATACATGGTAATTATCACTTCGTCCTATTTATTCTTTAACAATTTTAAATGCTGATTATTTTGGGTTATAGAGATTCAAAAACAAAAAATGTTTTACAACATAGGACACTTTTCAGATGGTAAAAATAACCAATGATTTAAAAATGAAGTAAAAATATAAAAAAGTTAATTAAATAAAAAATAAATTCTTTTAAAAATTACAAAAATCAGTATTCGAATAAATTCATTATTAAAGTATAAAAATGCGAGTGAGCATGTTTGATGAATAACCCGGTGGCATGTATATATACAATACATGTAGGTATAATATATATACATATTCTACTCTCGATGCTATGCACCGCTCACATCTACCCTACTTTGGTATATAATATTAGTATGATATTAATGATATTATTATAATATAATTGGGTTGCAAAGACCATAAATACCAAAGCCGTATAACAAATATACACGTAAATTACGATGATGATTCCTCATCGTCAGAGTCGTGCGAGTCTAATTGACGTGATCCGTTACGTATTAAAATATATTGTATCTGTATCAACGCGGTGTACATTACGTATAGGTATATATTTTAATCACTCATTATGACTCGTTATTATATATTATATTATAAGTCCCTAACGAGTGCGCATCACATAACATTATTATATTAGACGAGTACATTTGGTATATAAAACATAATATATTATGTGCACGGTATTATAATTTGTAATCTTTTATAAATGTACACAATAATTTTTTTAAATTTTTTATCATCGTTACACTATTATTACTGTGTAGTGTACGTATATATATACGCGTTCGACTTTTATAATTCGCTTCGTGGTTTCACATAAAAAAAAAAATTCATAAGTCCCATGGATCGTTGTACAACAATTATGTCGTATTATATATTATTATTATTATTAAATCGTATGTATGTAAGCAGAAAACGAAAGCGAATTTTGGCTCACCGTCGTGTTTAAAAATAAATATTATTATGGGTATTTATTATAATAATAAGTGATGTAAAGAAAAAGTAGAAAAAGAAGAAGAAAATGCGAAGAGATGACCTTTAAGTCTCGCACCAGAGAAAGTCGTGTACCTATATACAATAATGTACAGTTTTTTTTTTCTGTAGACAAGATGGTAAATGCGCATGCATCACATGATATTTATGTTATTATTATATACGTATTTACATTCACACATCGTATAAAATATATTATTATCTGGATTTTGTTTATTTTATTATTATTTTCTGCGCGTCTGAAACGTCGGCCGATATATTTCTTTTATCCATTTTATTATATATTACTATTATTATTATCATCATCGTTATTATTATTCGGACGCTCGTGAAAGTAGACGACGACCAGTTTTTAAGACCTATTTAAGCTATAATATTATATCGATATTATACGACTGCGACGACTTCGGGTTAATAACGCGTGCAAACGACTACTATACGCAACGTGATGTTATTATTGTTGAATGTGCGCGGAAAAATATAGCAATTATATTATAAACTCATTGTTTTGCTGCTGCTGCTGCTCAGACTACCGAAAGCTACTACATAACGACAATATTATTATTACTATTTTACCTGATCGAACAAGAGATCTCAACTTTGGTATTCGTTGATTGGAAATGCACGCACGTTATCAATAAAAAAATAATCGATCGATAAACAATGCAAACCCACCTTAGAAAATAAAAATTATAAAAATATATATACTTTGGACATATTTTTGCTTTTTTTTTTTACTCGACCAGTTTTCGATAATACCAATAACTTATTAACCTATACCTTTAAGGCTCGAGGTGTCAGGATAAACACACACACACACACACACACACCTCCACAAACACGCAATCATCTTTGTCTAATATAACTACTACAAAATAATATGTTGTTCCAACTATACTATTTATCCAGTAAAAAAATAATCATTTATAATAATTGTTTTACATTTACTTATGTAACGCGCGCTTTTAAAGTGTACCTACATAATATATAAATTCATATTACCCGTCAAGCGTGTCAATATTTTGTTTTCATTTTTCATCTTTAACTCCTCTAACAGCTGTGCAACGTTCGTATTCATTCATCATTACTGGTGAATTTATGCATATTAAATTTCAAAACCTGTTCAAATAATATGAATTGTTGTTACGAATTTCAAGTGGTTATACTAATATATTATAATATTCATAGGAACATGCGTGTCACATGTCAAGGGAAAAATACTGACAAATTTAATAGGAGGATAATTTTTGTATGAAAGTTTTTAGAAATGTATTCAGATACACACATAATATATATGTCTATGGCAGTACTTATGTGTTATATATATGTATATAAACCAAAAGTACTTAATAATATAATAACCTTCTTACGATTTAAATACCACCGGTATATTCTATATTATGTAATAAAATTATTAATTTTCGGTAGGTACCTACTACCTATGTGCTACACTACTACCTGTTACCCGTATATCGTACTTAAAAGCGAACGGTTCGACGACCTGCTCGCAGTGTCGAAAATAAAAACAATTCGGGCTTATGTGTATATATGAACTAAAGAGATTATTATATACTACTATAATACTTAAGTCACGTTCATAATATTTGATTATCTGATCCTTACAATAATTGTAATAATACCGTACGACCTTTTGGCTTTTACAAGCACTCACCTAAAATTGTAACTAATTAAACACTACATCTACGTGTTTGCAACTTTCTCCGTACTCCTCGAAAATGGTTGTCATAAGTTTACCCATTCCAGCGCATTATTACAATGTTATATTATTATTTGATCAAAATTCATGATAATATTAATTAGGATGCCGTCCGTTTTACTTTGGATAACGCTGTGCCTACCCCTTACCCCCCCCAAAGTTTAACAATTAATGTCGGCCAACGTGTAGAAGTATAATAATCACAAATCATAATATAAAAACGTATAATGTAGGTATTAAATATTTCGTCAAGTCTAATATTCTTCAGAAAAATCATTAAGATCGACATTGTAAAATAATTTGCAAGTATACAGGTGGGACCATTGTTTCGGTCGACCCTGATCAACTGCAACTGTTTTTTTGAGTTAAAACCGTTCGAGGTGAGTGTAATTTATTCACGATTATATGAGTACCTAGGTATATCATCGCAAATATTATGTTTCCACACATGATAATAATAATGTACAATAATGCGCATTGCTTAATATTATTATATTATTATATTCGTATCGCATTAATCGTTTTCTGTTCGAACGAGTCATCGTGAATATTACTTTTCGAATTCCGCGATTATTAGCGGTTATATTAATTAATTTGAATGTAAATCGAAACGCGGCGAACCGTATAATATAATAGTATATAATACCTACCTTGTACATTATAACATACATAATGCCTGAATAGCGTCATCACTGTTCCCTTCACTTGCACCGGCGGTTATAATAATATCAATAATACAGCTGATTTATCATTCTGGCCGGTAAAAAAAAAAAAAAAAAAATTACCTAAATAAATATGAACCATTTCTCGGTGGTGTACATGTTACTAAATATTATGTGTTACGCGTATTGGTTCCGAAAACAATTTTAAAATAATATGATGCGTATAGTCGCGTATATTATATAGGTACGTATAGTATACCTATAAATATATTGTGTATAATACACATTATTATTGTGTGTGCAGTCGCGTAATGGACGCCCGGAAAGAAAGAAAAAAATTGATTAACAGTACAATGGGTACCCGTGAACAATAAAAAAAAAATGTATATAATAATAATAATATAATATACGTGTAATGAAGATTGTATAAGAGTATAGTGCGTGCGCGAGCAATACGATTTCGGATTTAATATGATATTCTCTGCAGGGAATGCGGAAAGGCTTGCGCACAGGATGTGCCATTAATTGACGTCTATTGTGCACTTGACGCTGAATTTGCATGGACCCTAATAATTTTTATTGTTGAGTGAGAAAAAATTACCAAAACCACAGCGTAAATACGAAAAAAAAAAAAATTGTTCATATTTTTCGCATCGACAACGATAGGTATTGTGTATAATATAGATATCTACAGAGTGTCTACAGCAGTGTAGTCATCGATATCGTTATTGATTACAATAAATATTCGTAATAATACGCCATCGAATAACTCTAAAATTTTCTAGTAAGCGTTTCAACCGTTGTTAAAATGTTTTTCGTTTATACATGTTCACTGTGATCTTTATGACTTTTACAATACACCTATGTATATTAACTCCAATATACACAATATTATAATAGTTCAACAAAGAACCGGACCTATGCACCAACCAGTTTTTGTTGTCAATTACACGCGCTTGGTCACAGCAGCTTATTGTTTTTATTTTCACTTTTTTAGACATGACATTATCACTCACGCCATACGATGTATATATACTAAATCGGTCTTAATATACTTTTGTGTTTTGAGTAATTGCGCACGTTATCCAACAGGCTTCCGTTCCAATCCAATTATAATAATAAATTCAAAATCTTGACGGACTTGATCGATTTTCAATCAATAGTCAGTGAATCCGTTACACACGCTCATTAACGGTGTTTACGAGTAATTAGAAACTACCTATAACACATTAATAACAATAATGAATTAAGAGATAAATATTGATATTAAGCTTATTTGATCTGAACGGATTTTGTAGACATTTATTTTGTTTTTTATTTTTTATATATTATACTTTAACTACTACATTAATCCGATAAATTTATGCAATTTTTCACTTTCGCACGAAAATCCAACTTAGGTACTACAGTTAGTACGGAGCACAACGCTTATTATAGATTGGTATAATGCCAATATTATCATGACCGTCAAAATAACGATAATAATATATAATATCTAATATCCTACTATATCTACTGCAGCGACGGTCCTCATTCGTATTAATGTAACTATTGATTACAAATTTACCGATAGGCAATGTAACTATTGATTAAAAATTTACCGATAGGTATCTACGTACTTTAATCGATGTTTTTTTTATGATCATTAAATTCATTCACATCTAGATCATTAGTATAAGAATTTTAAGTTAAGTTAGGTGGTATTTATAATATTTACATTTTTTAAATTTAATAAAATTCTACAATTTAGGTTTTTAAATTTTTTTCTTTAATTTATTGATGTATTAAGTTCATTGGGCATGTATTATACTCAACACCTATAACAATATTATGATGTTCACTATGTTCACACATATGTTTATTAGATACTCACCATAAAATACATTATATAGATTTTTTTAGTATTCGATTGAATAGATTGTACATATTAATATGCCTTGTGTGGAAAGTAGTTTTGTAGGTTTTGTTATAGTATAGGTACATTATACAAGGTTTATCGTTTAATTGCATTTATTTAAATATAACGGAATTTCACTCAATTTATTATGATATTATAGTACATAAAATTCATAAATGAACATATTAGTTTTAGGAGTTTAAATTCAAATGACCATTTTAAATTAAAATTAATATATAACAGATATTATATCATATATAATAATAATAATAATAAGAAGAAGAAGAAGAAAAAAATTTGGGTTGTTTGTATTTTCAAGGATAACTGAAAAATTGTTTTTATATATGCATTAAAATTTGTCTTATGAAAGTTGATATTATTTTTCGTCCTCGTCTCGTCCCACACAAATAGCCTAGTAATATTCCCCATTGAATTATTCTTTAAATATCCATACTATATTAATATACGAAAACAAACTTATTTTTGATTTTTATATTTAAAATGCTCGTGAGTGCTTACAAGAGTAGTGAATAGCATAATATCGTCTTAATAATCATTAAAAAAAACCCCTGTACGTATACATAATAATAATAGTAATGAATAAAAAAAAATAATAATAACGGGACATTTCGACGGTTTGGGTATAATGTGCACACGCATAGTTTTGCGAACGACTTCATTCCATCACATGTCTGAAAGTTCAATAGAACAACGACAATTACTGCACACACGTGGGCACGAGGACTGCAAAAAAAAAAAGGGGAAAAGTGTAATAAAGAAAATTAGAAATACTTTTACGGTTGTCGGCGTTTACGAATTCGTTTCCGGTCCACGCACCCGATTCGCACCAATATAACGTAGGATATAGGCTTCGGCCGTATTATTGAATATATATAATACCAGCACACCTATATATACGCGCACGTTGACTCGTCGAATCACGATAGCGGTTTTAGATCGTCCGGAAACGGAGAAAAAAAACATGAAAATTGCTAACCTAACCCGTATGTTACGGGACGTTTGACGAGGCCTGAAGATTTCCACTCGCGTGCCTTTTACACCTTTTTCCTCGTTGACAATCGACATGCCACACGCGTTACGGCATGGTTTTTTTTTTTTTTTTTTTGGTTCTCTTTTGACGGAAAACTGCGTTTCGAAAATCGATCGTTCGTCGCAGTGTACAGTGTGTACTCGTACCTATATAGTGTTCTAAAAATAGCGATGTTATTAAAACAACCGCGATAACGTATAGTTGTGGCGACGACGATACTGTCGTCACGCGTTTCACGCCGCCTGCTGCGGCGACTAATCGCTTCGTGTCGGTCGTCATCTCGCCCGACGTCGCGCGTTGTCGTTACCCTAGGGGCCTTGGACCGATCGAAATGGAAGGAAATAAACGAATAAAGTACGTACAATCGTCACCGCCGCGGCACAAGATCGCCACGACACGTATTATGTGCGTGTAATAATATGTTATTATCGTAAAATTCTGCAGTAATATACATCGCAGCACATTATTATTTGCGCTTGACTTTCCGCAGTCGCGGTGTACCCTTGGCATTGGCCGGACCGTAAATGGTAGCGCAATCACCGCGGTGCGTGTGATATACGATGTGTTCGCGTCATAGTAGTATGTTATATATGGTACTTTACACGTTCATAATAATATCGTCTGTGTATGGCGACCGACGGATCGCGGAAATCCATTACCCCGAAAAAAAAAAATACTTACGCCCGTCCGGGCCGTGACTCGAGCGCGAAAAACGTGGTCGATCCGAATGCGACCAAGGTCGAACGCTGCGAGCGCGCGCGTATTTGCACCGGTGCCAAGTCGGTTTATGTACCTGCGCCGTGTCGTGTTTCGTTCGTAATAATTTTTACTCTATTTTTCCCCGTCGTGAAATCCGTCGCACTGTCCCGCTGCCGAGTCGAAGTATACGCGCGAGCTATAGAGATATTATTATGGGATATATTTGTCACTATACATACCGACCGCGAACCTCGGCGTGTGTAAAACTGTAAGCGTGTATTTTAAACGTTTTTTGGCATTTCGCCTCGTATATCTATGTGGACCGCTTTTGTAGGGACGCGAACGATGTAATCACGGCGATTCAACCCCCGCAAACGTAGATTGCAATATAAATTATTTAATTAAATAGTATATGCTATTATTACATTATATTTATTTTTATTCGCTTACACGAGTAATATTAGATGAAATTCCACTTGTTTAGTCATCCCTCAAGTCCTCCTCACATTCGAACGATAAATATCGCGGTTTCCAACGGAAAACTAAACGTATTACATTACATAAAATATGCAGTTATATGAATGCATAACGGGAAAACGTAGTATCGCATCATATATACGTACAGGTATATAGCCCGTGTCACCTCGTGCATACCTATATACAGGGAGATTCGTCAAATATACGTGCGTCCTCCTTTTGTCTTTTAACAATGATGTTATCATTAACATAGTACAACGTATCCTGTATCGATACAAACGGTTGATGAAAAGCAACCCGTCTAAATTGTCATGCAGATGAATTCTAGGTTTATAATAATTATTATAAATTATATTTTAGTTAACCGTTATTTTGATTCTTGTTTATTTGCTCTTCATTAGAAATCAATTTTTACTACTTAGAAATATTGAACCATAATTAATATATCTTTTAGAAGTTGACACCTATATAATATATATAATTTATATAGGGTGGCAAACTAACACTAAGGCACTAATAATCTAGATATAGGTAATGTTTCTATGTCGCTGGTTCGAGTCACACGATGTATAATCTGAATAATACGCTATTAATAATAATAATATTATCGTTGACTATACATTGACATGTCTCCAATCAATTATATTATAATACACACAAATACACAAAAAATGACCGCGTCAACTACATCAACAACCGCGTAAATAAACCATAGGATAGTGTTGTTCGCAGCTGCGACGTAAAACTGCCTTATACTTTATAGACTAGGTATATAATTTATTTTTTTAATTACCTACGCACGAGCGTACAATCAGAAACTTCGACAACATTTAAAAAAAAAAAAAGTGAGGTCGGTACTTATGATGCTCATGCGATATAAGAATATAAAAATCAACCGATGCGAAACGAATTCAAGCGACGACGATATTACACGCGTGCCCGGAAAATACCGTACACTGCAATGTTTGAGAACGCCTTTAATAAAAGTAATAATATTATACTTGGTCGAGTATCCATAGCAGCGATGCTGAACGTTGTTTCTCCGGAGGTATAGTAACCGGTTGTACATGAAGTCGTATTGGGAACTGCAGAAATTGTAACATTGAATCGTCGAAGTGGGCGTTATAGTATAGGGAAAAAGTCAAAACTATGTAATAATAAAATGTGTATTATAAGTCTATATAACCATTATCATTGTACATAAGACAATAATATGATATGATATTTTAACAACGTATCGGTTAGATTTTTTTTTTTTTAGGAAACACAAAAACAAAATATTTAAAAATTTTCTCGAGCTTGTCTACAAAATATGTGGTACCCTATACCATAAATTAAAATTTGTTCGTATAGAATAACATTTATTATAACGGTTTTGAAAAATTTATCCGTGGCGAATAGAAATTCTCTCCTCTGAATAACAAATATCGTGCTCAGCCCCCTCCCCTACCAATTGCGTAGGTAACTGCAGTTATAGAGTAGGTACTAATAATTTTTGAAAATTAATATACAAAAATATATATATTGCGAACTGCAGCAGTTGTTGTAACATTGAAACGTCGAGGTTGGCGTCGTAGTAGGGAAAAATTGACTACCTATTGAATAATATTATAGTGTGTTATAATATAGTTTATGATGCACCATTATCGCCGTACAATCATCACAATGTAATAATAATAATGTGATATAATATTCTAACAGCGTAAGCGGTAAAAACCACGTCACCATCGTAAACGTGTTACTAATCGACTGTACACATATTATTGGGTATTATATCGCGTTTAAAACGGAAACGTTGTCCATCGTAATATAATATAATACTATATACAGTATAGGTACAACAATGTCCAAGCGGCAGCCGCCAGTGAGTCTATACAGTTTTATATACCGCGAGGCCAGTGCACATAGTCCGTTTCGAAGTTCGACAATGATTACAACTCGTGTAAACGTTCAGTAAACACGCGGAAGAATTCTGGGGAAAAAACGAAATCGACAACAGTTTTCCGCTGTCGAGTACAATAATATTTACACAATCGATTATAATATTGTATAAATCCTATGACACGGAATCGTTGTTTGTTAAATCTGCGCACTCGACGAGATGTGCAGTTTTACCGAATCTACACCCACGACCACGGCTCGTGCTTTAGTCGTTTTCGATTAGGACAAAATCTTTATAAAGTCGATTTTCTGCAGACGACGTGATGTTTCACGGCAAGTCAACGGCGTTGTGTCGACGAAACGACAACGATAATAGGTAATCGTACAGAGAAATGACAAAATACAAAATCAACACCGCGAAAGTTTTCCAGAAATCTGGGGCAGCGTGATGGCGTCAAGTGAACCGAAAAAATCGCACGTGCGTGTGTGTTTTATGCGTGTTTGAGTGTATGTGTCAGTGCGTGAGATTTTCCGTCCAAACGAAGAGGAGAGAGACCGAAATATTCCTCGATGAGCGAACCACGACGGGTCATGCACCGCCACTGTACCAGATTTCAGTTTCGGGGCGACGACATTATAAACGCGTATTATGTGCCGCCTCATCGATATCGACTCGTCACCTCTTTTTGCGCATATCTCTTATACGTAATTGTATGATAACATTGTTTTGACACTACACGAACAAAGCGTATATATTATAATATAGTATATAGGTGTATTATAGTCATAAAAATCTTAAAAGTATAATATAATAACCATTGAATAGCATTATTCCAAAAAGTATATGATTACACAATAACATGAGATCGTATTATTTAATTTACGTCGAATATCTGTTTTCCTCTTTCTTCGGGAAAACCGAAAAATAGTGACTACTTATCTCAAAAAAAGCAATGTCGAATTAAAATCGAATGTTTAATAAAATGCATTGCTATAAATTAATGTCTAGTCATTATAATATACAAGTGAGAAAAAATATTCAAATGTTTTAAGTAGATTCCAATTGTATAATGGCAATGAAATAAATTACGCAAAACAATGTGTTTTTACCATTCGTGCTCTAATCGTTCGATAAAAAAAACTATTAATTAACAAATTATTAGTTAACTCCTATTCTTACACCTAACCTGTCCTAAAGGATATGTTATTATACGTGCATGAAAATCCGCATACCTAATAATTTATAGTCATTTTTTATCGGTCGATATTTACGTACGTTTAATTTATTCATACTTCAATAATAATTACGAGCACACTGCACGATATTATAATAGTTATTAATCGTCATTATAAACACATATAGTATAATTTATAAGTAATATAATTTTGATATACTATCGTATTGTCCGACAATTATTATTAGGCGTATCCATGTATATTGTATAGTAATAAAAAATAATAAAACAATTGGCCTATAATGTTATAATGTAGGCACTTAGTATATCTATATAAAAATAATAATAATGTGTACCTTGTCTCACAAGTCGTTACGTTCAAACTTTATATGCAGCTCGAAACGGGTCTCGCGATTTTCGCCGCAGCGTCCACTTCGATAGTGTTAAGTCTCCCAAACGTACCTACATAAACAATCGATGTCGATAAACATCAGGAAATTCAACTAATCGAATTTAAAAGCGTTTTTTATACGCAATAATGCTATATTACTATTTTACTCGTTTTGAATGAGACATTCATCTGATACCTATAGATCTAGTTTTGCGATTGGCGAATGCGATTGAATATCCACTTCTTTCCTCTTGACTTTTTTTCGACCTAACATTTGAAATTCCAAAATTAATTTTATTTTACAGCAGGTATACGCGTTATCGTCACACGTATAAACTTTCGAAACTCAGACCTGATAAAATGTTATTTACTATAAATATCCTTTTTGTATACTTGTTTTTTTTTTTTTACTTTATCTTAAAACAACATAATATATAAATTATGTATAATATTGAGATTGCCTAATTCCTTTGGAAAATTATCTACTTAACCCACTGCACAAAATATTATATTGCTTGTGTATTTTCATATTTAAAATATCCAAAGCTACATAACATGAAATTCACTTAATAAATACCATTAGCTATTGGTATGATAAACTGGCCATGATACAACAGTTCGTTTTAAAATGAATATCGCGGCCTCTTTAAATATTCGCATTAGATCGATTGATTAATAATATATTTATCATTTATTAAAATAAGTATTGTATTAAGGTATATAATATTATAAGCTGCGTCATCGTTAGTTTGGCTAATGGAAATATTTTTAAACCTATTAGGGCACACTAAAATTACTATGGGTAATTTTTTAAGGTATAGATGACGTATGTTTATGTTTAAAAATGATTTTGAGTGATAATATTTCCTTTTAACAATAAATTTGCAAACACATTCCTCGTCAAATATTATCTTTAAATATTATAATTATAGGTATTTCTATACAGTATATAGAAATAAATTTCAATAAAATACACCACACACACAATTACAAACATAAATTATTGCTAACCATCTGGTAAAACGACGTGAAAAAATATTATGATGTGCACTTTAAATCCATTTTCGTTATAATATAAACCGTCAAAATGATCACACCTACACGCACTATAATCAAATTAACATTACGTACGGCAAAAAGATAAACACACACACTAATACCTACATACCTATACACACTAATCTAATTTACGATATATTTCGCTGTGTCACCGCCGTCGAAACGTTTAGAACACGACTATAATACTGCCATGAACTTTCTAATAACATAAATTCTCCTGCAGCTCCTGTAAACTCCCAACCGATAAATCGGGCCACATATTTACGTTTTTCTCTCCGTATAAAAGGCACTATATCCTTGGGGAAAATCCTCGTTCAAATTCAGTGTACTTAAACTGTCAAACCGATTTGTTTACAATTCATCGATTATTATCTACTCCGTCGTCGGCTTTCCAATTATGATTTTATCGTTGAACTGTTAACATCACTGTTTTTATTTAACTTATAAACTTGTACCTACAATCTATATATATTATCATTTAGTCATCGCCGTATGCTTAACACATCATTAAAACAGTATTATAATATTATAATATAATATGACGAAGTCGTATAAAAACTATGTACATGTTATGAAAATTTAATAATCAAATAAACATAATTAATATAATATAATATCACAAATAACAGGAGATCAGTATCAAAGAAATACTAATTCATAGTTTACAAAAACCAATTAACGTTCAATTGCCAACAAATAAAACGAATATAGTTTTATTCATGACGTAGGAAAAATAAATTATTGCTCCGATACTACGATCACTCTTATATCATAAACCATATTGATTTTAATGTCATCGGGATTTGACATGACATTTAAAATATTACTCTTCGACAATAATGAATTATCATACTGTCTATATGGACGTGAACAAATTTTATGTAAAAGTTTTTTTTAGGATCTAATATAACGAAACCAGTACACAATAACAATAATTATTCATCACTCTTTAAAAATAATAATATTTTATCACAATTTTGATTAGTGTAGTTAATTAAATCATTTGGTAATCAACATTTTTATTACGGAATTTTGAAGGATTATTTTTTTCTTTAAGTTACGAAACTAGAATCATAATATACTATAGTTCACGTTTACAACACACCGGACGAATGATACCTTTAAAGATAATGTACCAAATAATTAATTATATTATTGCTCAACAGTAATATGTTACTTACCGTGAAAGTTTTTAATTATAGTTATCTATGCGGTAACTCCAAAACTAGTGTTATAAGTATAACTATACGAATAACTCTTCAACCGTACTGCATACTACACAATTCGTCAGAATATAGTTATTAAAAAAAAAGGTACAATTCTATCTGTAACACTATAAGTGTTAACAATTTATCACAACTCGATGATGTAGCACACTGTTCTAAATACTGTTTATACCTACAAATATAATAAGTGTAATTTATACGAAACTAAATAATAATATTATGTACGTTATGGAAACTCATAATAAATTTAAAAATCTACTACTTTCGAAATTTCGCCTGAACAAAAATTGTATTTATCACACTTCCTATAACTGTCATATACTTATAAATAATAATATAAAACACGATAATATTGTTTCACGGATTAGGGCGGGTTAATCTGGCGATTCATCGATTTCGACAATATTATATTATTGTATATAAACAACAGATTATATATATATGTATTAAAAATATATTAAATCTTATGTTATGCACAAATAAAATTCTCTTTTAAATGAACTATGATATGAATTCGATGATTCTATTTCCTATATACACTTATAGTTACATATAGAATGTTACGCGGATCTTCGGAAATGATCTATACTTCGAGTGAACGCGACACACGATCATTGTATTACAAAGTATTAATCAAAAAATGACGCAGCTGGCTTTTTGCGACGAGGTAGGTAGATATTATAGTCTTGGCAGTCTCGTCCGTTGGAAACTCGACGACAAATGAACAACAGTGTGTGCGGATAATAATAACACGAATACCTGTAATACCCGTGTACATCGTCCTGCAGGATGACCGCGAAGACGAGAAGAAAAAACTCAGAGCAAAAGAACTAAGAAGAACGAAAAAAAAAATAAATAAAAAAATATATATACAACAAACCGACAGTAGAGTCCGGTAATGACCGGCTTGGTCTTATACCAAATACGGAAACTAGTATTTTTCTCGTGTACGCGTTTCCAACCGATATTTATCATAAACTCGTGTACGCGCATGTACACGACGACTCTCCGAGTCAGCCGTTTAAGTACACGCGTATTATTTATACTATTATTATTATTCGTATTGAATGTGAAAAAAATATATTGCAATAATAGTCATCGCGGTAGCGCGTATATAATACTATTATGATATATATAGTGACTAGTGAGCGCTAATAATTTTCATAGGAAAAAAAAACGTCTACTCTACTCGAATTATAACGACAACGACGACAACGTTTTGTCGAGTCTTGTAAAATAAAAACAATTCGATGAGTTTTAATAATAACATTCGTGCGGAGTTCAATATTTCAATTTCCGTCTTGCAACCCGAATCCTAATGTAGGTACCTACCTACACGAAATTGCCGAAAAACGACCAATATCACCTAGAATTGTCCTTTCGCGACTTCGGGTTATTATTAATAATATTGTTTTAGGTACTTGGTCCGTGTACTATAATATAACACGTTTGTCTCCCGACGATGGGTAATCATTATTCTCGTCGCGTGGCCCGATAAATCTCAATGTTTACGCGAAATTTAACATATGTGACCGAATATGTTAACGGTAAACCTTAAAATATAATACCTACTGCAAATTTAAAACAAAAATCCGTTTCTTTTATCGTGTTTATGAGTACGAAAGTCGTCTATCAAAACGATCGTTTAAAGACCTAATAACTCTATTATTTTTTTCTCCACTCAACACGCTAATATCGTTTGATCGTTAAAAGTACAATATTTCTATTTTAAAAAACTGTCCTATCATCGTCTTTATAACATATTTTATAGACTCCTAATTTGAATACTCCTCGCTAGGTATCCATACTAGTATTTCAGTATTTCATCATCCAAATTATACGTTATATGCTTACACGAACAACACCAACCGTTATGATAATATCGTGACGATCGTCAAATAGCACTCAAAGTGTCTATTCTGTACTTTAATATACGTAATATAATGTATATATATGTACACTTGTGTAAACTCGCTATCCGTTTCCTGGTTATATACAACCGCGGTTTATCGTGTCGTTTAATTACTTGTATATTACATTTCAAACGCCAAGGTTTCAAAGATTATTCAAATTTATTTTTTTTACTTAAGATTTAAACTCAAAGATTAAGTTTAACGGCCGCAATCAAATTTTGAATACAAACAAAACATATGCAAAATAGAATATTATTAGCTATACCTATATTATAATATGTATATTATATAATATAATATATTATACGGTGACTTTATACCATACGGCAAAATATATTATTATACGTCCCTGATTAATGTACAGACATAGCTTTGTAAACGCTTTTATTATCATCGTATAAATTTATACATAAGTATGTTTTAGCGAATTATGAACAGTGAATAGTTTTATCGATAAAATGTATAATACATTTATATATCATTGGCGGTGTTGCGTTTCGATTTAATCGCGTTGTACACATACCTATCTAAGCGTAATGATTTTATAACGTGTGCAATGAGGTTTATTTTCCGTCTCCCACTATCGTGTTAGAGATTTTTCTACTAGTCTACTAGTCAAATTCATATGCTGATACATACCCTTATGATATTTACAACAATGGCTGAGTAGCAAGTGAATTTTTAACGTTGAAATCGTGTCTATAGTTTTTATTGTAAATAAAATTCGATATACTTTCAAAAACTTTAGATTACTCGCCTCACTTTCAGGCGTATAATATAATAATATGATAGGTACCTTCTTGGTTACGCAAATAGTCACGGGCCAAACTCGTTTCAGGTGCACCGAAGGTACAATGCAGATATGTCTATATGCATACGACTACTCGGGGCTATTTAATTGTTTTTTTTTTTTTTTTATTAGTCCGATCGTTCCTACAAAACCATATACATATACAACGATAATTATAACATCAATCTCGTCGATCTCGATCGAAGGAGCTGTACTTATCGCGGGCGTTAACATACATAATAAATATATATATATATATTTAGATTATTATACCTAATGCATTAAAACCACGCATGGCCCCATTCTATATCGCTGTCTCAAATACTTCAACGATTAGATACCTACGATAGAAACGTATTCGTGGAGGGACTTAGAGCTCTCCATATGAAAAAGCTTCGAGAATAATTATTTCTATAAATTTTGCATCGTACAAGAATCAATATGAAAATTAAAATAAAATAGATTAAAATTAAAAAAAAAACTGATTAATAGGCCTGATGTGCATTCATGTACTAAATTCTTCGAACATGTATTCATTTTTCAAAAAATTAAAAATACATTTTTTTTTTTTTAGTACCTAGTAGTAAAGTTATAGTTAATGAAATTTTAGTTTTAATTTTAGAAATATATACAAACCTTGGGCTAGTTTTGTCTTCGTAATTTATACGACACCTATAAAAAAAGATTATAATTACAACAGATTACGTTACTGCATTAAAATTATTTTTTTACCTTAAAGTAGTCATGAAATATCATAGCTAATTATTAAATCAATAAGATTTTTGAAATTGAAAGATTTTCTGTTCATAGTGTCAAGATATTTTTGTACAGAAAGAACAAACATCTTCAGATGTTATTGTGACAAACACGCCATGTCGCTTCTGATTAAATCTTCATGGTACATCCAAATCACCTAAAAGGTTTTAAAAGTGTTGTGTAAATAATACAAATACATTTTACACTTAAACATTAAAATATCCATTATATACCAGACACAACAATAAGCAGACATTTTGTATTGTCTTAGTGATTATATTTTAATATATTTTCAATGTCATTACAACAACAGACTACAAAAAAAAAAAACTAGTTATAGGTTATAGGCTAAGTAGCCAAGTAGGTACTTGTATATTTTCGCTGGCTGTATATAATAATGGCCATATAGTGTACAGACACATAGTTGAATCTTGTATATACGATCAATGTAATATTGTGTTAAATAAATACACGAAACATTAAGTGATCGACAAATGATTTACAAGTCTAGGCAGTCTAGACGACAACACTCGAAGAGCTCTTTTACCCAATGACCCCAATGCTCAAAAACGAATAAAAAATATCTATTCGTATACGCCCGCCCCATCACCCGAATCGCATTAATATCGTGAAACATGCCGAGAGGCAATTTTCATTTGTTTCGGCCGGATCATCGATCGCGGGTCAGGGAATGCAAAATTATTATATATTTTAATTTTCGGGTACGCGTACGATTTTTCGCCGCTATATCATCTCCGGCTCCACCCGGATATACGAAAACGAAATTTTAATATTTAATAATCGTTTCCTGTACAGACGTGAAATCCCATTTGTATATAATCACGTTGTGTATACACGGTATTTTCGGTCGGTATACGAGTATAATATAATGTTATTTAGGTAGGAGAATACGTTTACCAAATTAGGATTTTAACGACGGTTGTTGGGATAATAGTACTTAGCACGCGCCGTATACGGAATAAAGTTCTCGAACGAGTATTCAAATTCCGGAAGCGCGTTCAGTGTTCGCCTATCACGATCATATATCTATAATATTAATACATTTATATTATTTTCCAAACCACCGCCGCGGTGATTTACAGTGCGTTCGCAAAATCGTGTCAAAAGGGTCGGACCGGGTCCAAGGCCTTCCCGTCCAACTGGTGTATTTCTATACTAGCGTAGATAATAATATATATTATTTTATTGTATGACTACTACCGAATGACACGACACGTCGCAACGATTGTAATATTGTAACAAACTTATGCGTACAGGGTGATTTGATTTTTCCGTTACCAACAGTGTAGTATCCGTGTACTTGTGTAAAAATATACGTTTTATCTGTGAATCTATTACAGCCGCTTTGTATAATACCTAGAACATAGAATTTAAAATAAAAGTCAAATACCTTAGAAATCGAAAATAGTGTACTATTTGTAACATCATAAATTCTATCAAACGATAGAAAGACTTTTTTTTTTAGTCACAAAAATTGAGCGACAAATTTAGTGTACAAACTAAAAATATCATCCTGTATAGTGTATATTATTGTATATAAATATATTAAGCACACCGCGGTCAGCGTATTTTATATTTATTCACGACATGAACGTACATTTTTCGACACGGATCGAGAAGCAAGAATAATATAATAATATATAATATCGCGTAATGTATAATAATAATATTATTGTAATCGTACGTGGTTTATCGAACACATTTTGCGGAACACATATTACCTACATAAGTTAGGTATATACCATTATATAGACTAAAGTATATTATTAAATTATCGGCGTGACGTGTTTTCGAAATTGCCTCTTTAAGTGTAATAATTTGTAGTTGGCTCCGATATACGCGTGTTCTGATCATTGTCGCCATCCACGGCCGCGTGACGTTTAATTAATGACGTTTTCGAACGATTCCATACGTATAAATGCGGACTCGGTTTCGAGACGGACGTCATCTCGTCATTTATCAACTAAGCGAGCAAAACTGATCCTTCAAGCTTCCGTCCTCATCCTTTGCTCTCGACCGTCCGTCCGTCGGCGTTTAATTCGAAAACCGACGGACACGGACGTTTGTAATTTTTCATCGTCTTCGGCGACAGGTGTGACGCGAAAGCGATATTCGCCACACCGTCGAAATATCGTCCATTGCCGTTTCGCTATGTCACCCACATTCGTCACTATGACATTATACTATAATAATCGGTACACTTAATATTATAATATATTATTATCATTCCGACTGCCGTCGATACAACCACATTACTGCGCTGAAATCTAATGTTATTATCGTAGTCATATCTCCGTCACACATGTGAAAATCTGTACAGGTATCTAACATTATATTACTATTATTGTTAATAGTAGTAGTATTATTATTATTATCATCATATAGACGAGTATCATTCACATAAGAACGTCGTGACATTTTTAGGGTTGTTTTTACACATTGTACCTATTAGTTCCGGGGTAATCAACAAGTAGTTTGCATACGACGTTGTTCAAAAGTCAGAGAGTGATCACAAAATAACGGAAAACTCATTTTGTACATATATTGACACGATAACGAGATCATTGTATATGTTATTCTTTTATTATTATTATTATTATTATTAATTATTATCATAACTGTCATTTACGTCTCGTTTTCGCGACCGGAAAATTATAATCGACTCGTCGACAGCGCGCACACCAACTCACATCATACACTGACTGACGTATTGTCTGCTACTGCCGTTACACATCCGGCTCGCCCTCCGGATGTTTCGTTTCCTACGAATAATTTTATCACACATAAAGCACAATATATGATTTGGAATATTAATATCCTACGAAATCCGGTGTACTAAAACGTCTACCGAATTCAACTGAATTGCTACTAAATACGAAAAAGTGGTCCGTCTCCTACGAAAAGATTGTCTTGTATTTTTCTCAACAATTGTCGTTATTAAATTTTAAAATTCATTTAGCTTTTTCGAAAATTGGTATTTCGTTATCTTTTAGCAATATTTAAATTATTTCACTTACAATTACGCATGTATTTTATACTTCAGTTTTGGACATTTAAGACTGTTCGTTTGACGTATAAGATAATTGGTTTTATATTATATATAGCACGAACGCAGAACGGTGTAATACTATATTTTTTTGTAGGAATCGTATAAAGATGTTTTTCGAACGAATTTCGTGATTACGACGCGCTTAACACGCAAGCAATGCAATATACCAAAATAATATTATTTTAACGGATCGCAATGTATAGTTAAACATTTCTTTAACATTAATTTTACATATAGAATGATTTTGTTCTAAATTGTTATTTTCTTCACTTACCGATTGTTATTTCATTCGTTTCGTAAAAATAATCTATTCTTCCTAAACCACTTGAAAAATCTTCAACTTCCCACCATAGCAGACTTTCAATTTCTCTTGTGTTATCAATACATTAGTATACGTTTAATAGAATAGTATATATTGTTATATTATGTTAAATTGTGTGACTTTGGAAAAATTATATACGCGCTATAATATCTTCCGGTAGGTACATCGACGAACGGGTCAGATTGCGCCACACGACGTGAGAAATCCGACAAAAACATCACAATGATGATGATAATAATACTAGTAATAAAAATTCCGTACACAATTCATTACAATAAATAATAATATAGTGTCGCCATAGCGTGTTTTCGGAGCTCGTCTACAAGCGGAGCCGATAAAAGCGAAACGCGTATACCACCCAGACCGATGTTAATTTGACGCGCACCATTGTGTCAAAATTTCCAGAAAAACATTATATTGTGCGACGCGTAGGTAGTTCTATTTAATTTCCTCGTTAGAAAGAGTAAAAACTTGTATACCTACCACTATATAATAGATGAAGACCATGTGGATACTGCCATGATTATTTTTTTCTTCAGTTTGGACTACAGCCTAATTCATCTCATATATGGCATATACAAATATTATATATATTATAAAGCTTTAATTCCGACTGACGTCCATTTTTCAATCATTATAATTCCAAAAATGGATCGAAACGACTACTCGACTTCTGGTCAGATAATCGTGGTTACATTAATATCTGTAAAATACATCACAATGTTGTGAACTTGCACTATGTCTGTGTGTGTATATATATATACACACAAATGTAAGTTTACATAATATATATATATATATATTCTTTTTTTTTTAATTTATGCTAATCTATTAAAATACAATTTCACCTGGCATTTTGTTTATGCGTGTTTATTGTAATATGGTTCAAGTTCATTTGAGAACGGTCGAGTGGAATAAAGAAGGCCAGCAATCAAGCCAGAAAGCTACAGGTTTCTATTTTATTTTATTTTTTCTATAATTTCTAAACGGTCATTATTATTGGCATTGTTTACGCGATGTTGAAACTTGGTGGAAACCACAACTTGACGAAAACCGGTTCACGGTTAACAATTCAAATCGTTATTCCAGACCAGTTCAAATCAATTAAATTAATAACATCGCGAAAGCCATCAATGCGAACAAAATAACATAAAAACTTATAATAACGAACAATACTAAACACTAATCATCTGCGAAATGTAATCATCCGGATCTCTGATCAAAATGTAATCCGATTATATTGAAAAATGACTGTTTGCTTCCGTGCGATAAGCACAGTGCTCGCCGAATCATTTGTGATAGAATATTTGATGTTTTTATATTCATTTTAATAGTGATTTATACTCTAATTTGTGTTTGTGTATTCCTATACGTTACTTGTTAAATTAATTGATCCAAATTCGTCAGCGATGAAGTTAGCTCCACAATTTTCTGCAAATCAATATCAATATTTTTTAATTCCAAATAATTACGAACTATTGATTGTTTAAATTTGAAAGTTGAATACGCAGACTAAAATTTCATGGAAATCCACTGTTTAGGCACGTCATGCAAATTAATCTCAAAAAGTCTAAAAAAAAAAAAAAATGTTGATATTTACTAAAATAAAATAAACAAAAATTTAAAATGTATTTGAGTACCACAACTGCAATTTTAATTTATTGTTTGTTGATCCGTCTCAGACCTTAGTAGTTCTCGACGGTTTTAAGTTACTAGGTACATACAATATTAAGACAATAATAAGTGTGTTGTGTAATTACAAAATATTATTGTATAAATACCTTCGTTTAACGTTAGCCATTAACATCAAATAAACAGGTATTTACCTATAACAGATAAATCAAATTTCCATCTCAACTTTTTACAGACTGCCAAGCATTATTATTATTAGGTATTATCATCATCGTCATCGTCATCGCTGAATTGCACACACACACACACGTCATTTTACCATAGGTGCACACTGTATTGTTTGCATAATTAATAAATACGAATATTTAAATACCGATAGGTAGATATTTGTATAAGGCCTACAGGTGCAGGTTTGTGGAGAGGCCTACGAGGACAGCATCAGCAACATTAGCATCAGTGGTGCACATAATATTATTATATACTTACATAGTGGGACGATGTGTTGCGCCCACAGAGCTTTGCCTCCACGATGATGTAGGACTCGGATAACGCGTGCCAAGACAACGACCGCGGTGTGTGGTTTATAGGTAAAAGCGGTTATTACCAGAGCGGTTCTTATGTACCTGTAGTAGAACTCTTGTCACGATGGGTTCGACCAAGCGCACACTCAAGTATAATAGTATATAGTAATCAGCGTTTGTCACACAACGAGTTTTTTTTACCATCATCTACCGTATAAAATAGTATTCCCGAAAACACTTACTATGTTATTATTGTTATTAGGCAAGAGAGTAGATAAACTACAATATAATATTATACTGTTGTCATATGGTAGGTGTATCTTGTACATTTTATGGTAAATATTAGAAAGAAGGTTCGTTTTAATCAATAATTTTTTTCAAATTCGTGTTTTCGAAATACAATTATAATGTACCATACAACCAAAATTGACTATAATTCTTAACTCGTAATATTTCTTGGTTTATTTAAACAAAATGTATTTGCATAGTTCTTAAAGTCCCCAAAAAAGGAATTAACTTATTAATCCTTTTTCAAGTTATTGACTTCCGCACTTTTTAAACAATATTATATTGTGTTCGTTTAATAATATAGATACTATTTTAGTAAACAAGCGGGCAACAAAGTTGTCAAAACTTTCATTTTTTTCATTTTTACAATTACATTTCGAATCTATACACGTTTTGTATATAGTCGAAAATATTTCAAATAATTAATATCACTATGTCTTATAATAGAGTACTAATGAAACATTTACATTTCTGAAAGTATATAATCTATAGGTACGTTGCAGAAGACATCTCATGCGCGTGAGTTGAATTCACAATTTTTATTTTTTTTTTATAAGACAAACACTGTCTATCGACTATCGTACACTTCAACTCACATATTATTATGAATATATACCAACTACAAAAATGAAAAAATACTATAAATAATAATATATAATGTAAAATATGTTATCTAACGTCTGAGAGTGATGGAAAAACGATATTTCGAAATCAACGAAGAAGATGAGAACAGAAAATAAATCAAAATAAATATACTTTGTCGACAATTTACAAGTGCCACTAATTGGACACGTACTCGTCCGTCTAACATAATAGTATGTACTTTCATTCACTAACAACAGAAATTTACTTAAATTTTAGAAGGCGGGTCTTACATTAAAATGTATGGGAAACACTGAGCTATATAATAAATATAACTTTTATAAGTTCATTACAACATATACAAAACCAAAATAAACACACAATTAATTAGTAATAACAACTTTAAATTAACTTAAAGGGTTTAGAATACAATGAGAATTTTAAATTTTAAATAAAGAAGTGAAGAAAAAGACGATGTTAGTGTTCTGGTTTAAAATAGACAATACTCTTGAAATGGAGAATTAGTGAAATAATTTGTGCAGATGTGCAGTAAGACGGTGTATAAAAAAAAAAAAGCTTTACAGCTCTTGTAAGAAATAACATTTAAAAGGAATACAATTTTAAAGAGAAGGAAAATTAATATAACCATTAATTTATTTATACAACTTAAAAGGGTTTGAATATTTAAAACTAATCTGACTGGATTATAATTATGGTTTTTTATACATAATATATTAAATGTATAACTGTATAAGATATACATTTTTAAAAGCGATTCTGGACACGTTCAATACTGTAAATGTCTATTTAATGTATGGACAGCGGACACCATATTATAATATTAATTATAATCGAACCCTATTTCAAAATTTACCTAACTATATAATGAGTTGTGTAATAGTATAGATCATCGTGAATTTTTAAATTCAAATGAATGGCGTTACACATACATTCTAAAACTTTTAGAACTTTGCTAATAGTGCTTTCTAAATGCTGATTAAAATTAAACTCAATTTTAACTGATTTGAGTTGATTATTATTCATAAAAATGCGAATTTTATAGATAATCGCGACCAATATAAACTCATAGAGACTAAATTCTTGGCACTTATTAATTAAAATATTCAATTAATTTTGTAAAATATAACAGTCGTTAATAGACGAAAATAGAAGAAAATGCTATTATACATTTTTAAATCATCCAAAAATAACAGAAATTGACTATTTAAGAGGACTGAGAAGATATCATTAGTAAATATAAAGAAATAAAAATGAAAATAAATGACTTGAAAGTGACAGATGGGACTGGCGTAGATAAACATACGTTATCAATAATAGTTTTGTAACAGTAAAGAACCGAAATATTAGTTCGATTTTTAATTTTTATTAAATACCTTCAATAATATAAAATTCATATTCATAGTATTAATAATTAATGAGTTCCGGTCGACAAAACACGTTATACATTTCAACGTTTGTATACCTAATCATATTTTCGATGACATTATTTTGTCCTTTTATAAATTCACGTACGTTATATATTAACATTTTGATCCACTTCCTTCTCCAGTTTTTTGTTTTTTATTTATTATTTCTATTAATTATTATTATTGAACAATCTATAACAATACCATTCCATAAAATATTTTATTATGCAATAGTCTAAATATTATGTAACGTGCGTATTTTTTATCATTGCATTATAATATATCATAATACATTATTTTTACCGAAAGAGCTTTTGGCGAATCCTTTGGTGTACCTACCCAAAGTCGAGTCAAAGCAGTTAAGAGCGCGCAATCCGAAAATGTACATCATAAAGTGCAATCATTTATAATTTATGTATAATATTAATACGATGAAACGACGTCGGTTCGGTAGTACACACGCTCTCGCGCACACATACGACATTGATGTTAACAAACCGTAAGTCCTGTTTCGTGGTGTATAATATAATATGATAATAATAATAATAATATGACATATTTGTGTATGGTTTACCTCTATATAGTGATAGTAGTCCGGACTCCGGGAGGCGCGTGGGCTGCAGCAAGCTTAGGCGGTATGCGTAAACCAGTCGTTATAAAAAAAAAAAAAACGACGTGGGGCTGTGTAATAACGCAAGATAAAAAGCGAACTCGTTGCGTAATTTGGGAGTCCTTAAAAACCAAATATCACAATAACACGCTTGAGTCCGAGTAATTGGATACGCCTGTGTGCTTCGTCGTCGTTCGAGCCAAATTTCGCGATGAAACCCGTCAGGAGAAAGAGAAAAAAACCCTAATAACACATTTTAATGACTTCTTCATCTGCCCCGTCTCCTTCCATTCCTCCTTCGCCGTCTCAAAACGGTATTGTCGTTTTATCTGTATGTGAGTGTATGTGTGTGTGTAGACGGTAATCGATACGACAATGCCTCTTTTTAAACGACTCGACGATTTTCATATTTTTATATTAAGTTATATCGTCGTCCGTATTTAATATCATTATGTCTGGTAAATTCGACCCTGATACAGTCCGACTAATTCGACTTGACTTTATCGTTAAAGTCAAGTCGACAAAAAAAAAACACGCTTAATTATTTTTTATTAGTTTTTTGTTCGCATAATATCATATTGCATTGTTCAATAAACGCCTTACAGCTCGGGCATATACTTATACGTAGACGATCGTAATATAATAATATGAAAAAAAAATAGTAGTTATAATAATTCAGGTGATAGACGACTGCAGTATAATAATGATATTAATAATATATATCATTCTACACGTTAATTAGGTTTGGCACAAATGCACAATAGCTGGTTATATAGTGTGTGGACAGTAAGTATGTTACATGTTTATAGTGATGCGGATTATTATACACGAAATCGTAATACCAATTACCACGGCGCAATGTGTAATAATCAGTAGAAAGGCGGTTTTTATTAAATGCATTTATAAAGGAATTCACAATAGTGGTATTATCTTGTCAGTAGCACTATGTTGGTCAAGTAGACTTGCTTACAACTTTTATACTTTTTTTTTTTACTAGTATTTTTAATTTATTGATAGAACCTGTATTTAAAGTGTCTTGAACTTTCAAATACTTAGGTTAGGTTAGCTATTATAGATATTGGTCAAAAATGGAAACGTCGTGAATAGTTGACGAAATCAAATACAGGTTTTTGAAAATCTTGCAAAGGCTCTCAAAGTAAAAATAATTGATTATTGCAAGTAGGTATCTGTGTTTCAGACAATAATAACAATTATATAGCTCGTATAATACTCTGATCCAAGCACCTTATGAGTCGGCGGTAAAAAGAAGATTGTATTTTTTTTCGCGTCTACGGCCAGTCTGTCAGCGGTAGAATAACGTCGTCGTTGCCGCAAACACAATATTATTGTGTATACTATGTTATCATTGCGAAAATCCTATGTACATTCATATACCTACGCAAATCGAAATTTATTACGTCGACCGATTGCGCGCGCACTTCATTTCTGCGGCGCAGACAGCTTTTTTATTTTTCTTTCTTCAATAACGTTCTTTGGCAATAAATCGTCGTCTGTACATATAAACGTATATATAATATACAAATACAATACATATACGTATCTTATTATTATATTTATATAAATCTACCACGTTACAATTCCAGTCACGGACCGGCTTATAGGTGGGTGACTCCGAGCTTTTGGAATGGTTTTTTTATTTACTATCATTTTCGCCGCAATCGAAACGGTTCATTTCACATTTCGTTTTTTTTTTTTGCTCACGATCTGCGACAGCTGTACGCTCGGCTTTGGCGGTGTTGTACGTACAATGTACAGGCACCGCACACTACAGATAAATAGGCACGCGTATTATCCGCCGGGAATAGTATATAGAACGAAAATGTGCTCGTCAATAATAATTACAATCCGACAATAATATTATTATCATTATGTATACTGCTGCACGGAAACCAATAAATAACGTTTGGTCGAAAATAATTCGACGAGCGCGATGAATTCTGACGATAATAATATAACAATAACGGTCTCGGTCCGGCGGAGAACGAGGACACGGCGAACATAACAACTAACAAGCGCGATATTATGTGGAGATGAAATCTTTTATTTGAGGGGAGGGGGTTAAAATTATAAAACATTCGATGCTTCCCACGGTATTCCAAAATTGCCGGCACAGAAACTTATTGGTGGTGATAATATGTAATCCGTAATATTATTCTATGCGTAATGCGGCGTATATTATGATACGCGCTCCCGTAATTAAATCTGCGTGCGTAAAGTACCATGCGATAATAATGTATGTACACGAGTGTCACGTTCATTGTATCTCAATTTTACAGGTATTTTTTTCGTTTTTTCTTCTTTTTATAACGT
>VUJU01000290.1:3121-122279 GCA_009835225.1 Aphis craccivora | reverse complement strand
TTTATAGAGAAGTACTTCGATGTATAATCATATAGTATTGGTTATTATAGCCAAATACTTTCTTTAAGAAAACATCATAGTTACAATTATTATTTATAACAACTACAGAGAAGTCTCAGTATACATTTAAAAGCTTTAATTCTAAAAATGTTTGTTTAAGTTATGTAATAGAGTTTTAAATATTTGATTTATATTACATTTTAAATTATATATTTATATAATATTAACATTTTAAAGGCAAAGAATAAATTTCGTTTTTTTTTTTTTTTGCAAACGCATAATGCGTTGGAATATATTCATTCAAAATATATCAATTTGTTTTGATACTTTCATTAGGTACATAAAATCATTTTGAAAAAATTTGCTAAATAATGTAATAAACTTTAAGAAAATATTTAATTGTATTCAACCAGTTTACATAGATGATCTTAACAAAACTATTTAATTATTTCATATACTTTTTAATTATATTATAATATTTATGATACAATATGCATAACGAAAATGATATAATTTTTAATGCGCGCAAACAATATGTGGACGATTAAAAAGTTATGATACTAAAATAAGAAAAATATTGAATCACTACTTTCAAAAAGTATACCAACCATAGGTACTTTGTTTCCTAGTTAATGTTTGCAAAACTATAATAACTAATTACTTTAAGACATTGTTGGTTATATGAACTCACGTCGTCAGTGGTGTACCTAAATTGCCTGTATAGAACGCCGTTACATAAAATATATTGGAATAAATTCTTAAAAATATATAATATACAATACTAATTTTAAGTTATATTATAAATTTATAACTATTAAAAAATTATAAATATAAATATATATATTTTTTAATTTTTGTTAGAAAACATAAAATCTAAAATAGAATTCTAATTTTAAAAAATGTGATTGTTAAAAACATATTTTATATAAATATTGTTTAGCCAAATGTTAAGTCTTTCTAATGTGGTAAATGAAGTTAGGTTAAATTAGGTAATGTCAAGTTATTGTTTTAAATTTGATCTACTCCTTTGACTTACAATTATTGCTATCATGAGTTATGTCTCTATTTATCTAATAATGATACGTAAATCGATATATACGATTTTTTAATAAGAATTAATTTTAAATATTTTATTTTAATTAAAACTATAATATTATATTATATACAGTGGTCAATGATGTATTTTATTTTATATATTTAAATATTTTAAAAATATAAGATTAAGATATTTGGAACCTAACCAAGTTCTTATTCACATCGCAATAAATAATTTAAATATATATGAACATATTCTTAGCAACAATTTGTTTAATTTACCATTTATTAATAGAAAATAAAGGTCTAAAATAATAGTAATAGTATTATAAATAACTTATAAACTATTATTTTAACCAGAAACATATATTTTTGTTATTTTAATAACAAATTCACTAAGAAGTGTTATGAAATGATTAGGAAGTGATTAAAAAAAGACCCAATAAAGTAATAAAAATAGGATAATTATATAATTTATAACCTACCGTTTTATTACGATTAATAAATATAATAATATTATAATGTTGAATGTATATTCGTTGTTTAGTCGGTTTAAACTGGGAGTACTTTTACTTTAATTAAAAATGTATACATTTTAAATGCATTTGACGTAGGTACTCAACATGTTTTTATTTAATTTAGATACTAGGTTCAATTTTAGTCACTTTTTAACAGTTTAAAATGGGTGTTCGTACACTTGTTTTAACAATGTTTAAATGTTGAAGATAAATGAATATCACTTTTGAATGGTTTCTTTTGCATTTTAGTACGTATTTTCAAAGTATACTGTAATATGCATTACGTTGAGTTCGTAATTATTTAAGAAAACATTTTATAATTCTCCTCTTTTTTGCACATATTGCTGTGCTTATGATGCGGGCTACAACCTATAGCTTTGTACACTGAATTTGTTTATGATATTTTACTCATCTGTCTTTGCTCAACTTAATTTTCGTAAGCTATTCGTGTAATATTCAAACACAAAGCAAATATGTAATGCATATTATAAACGCATAAACAGCAGAGCTAAGTATGAACAGTAAATAGGGCCTTGTCGTATAAGCTTAATATTATAATGACTATTATAAAGTCAGTTTGTATCGTGACTCGCGAGTAAGACCTATTGCATCAGAAGAATTTATATGTACGCTATGTTTTCCTTTAAAATTTGTCTCTAATCATTTCATTTACAGTTCCGTGTTCAATATAAGACTATTAAGAGTACACAGATAATATATCAATTATAAATAAATTGCTTTTTAAAACTTTTATCCTCCTATATCTTTATAGTTGTTCTATACAGTAAATTTCACTCGATATAATCTTACTGGTTTATAGAATCAACCACGTTTGTTGAAATAAAAAGAGAAAACAATTAACTATATTATATACATTATGTTTGTAATGTTATATTAACATTTTTATTGGGAACTATGGATAATGGATTCACTTTAATGTAATTAATAGTTTGTAGCTGAATATCAGTAGAAATCGGGTACACAATTAGTAAAACTAACAAATTATAGTACGTAAATTCGATAAAAAATAAAAAGTTCTAGCTTTGCTTAAAACTGTTTAAAATATTAAAGATTTTTTTTTTATGTCAAGTAGGTAATTAAATAAATATTCAAAATAAAAAACTATAAGTTCCATAAAATTTAAATTATTTTCAATTTAAATACCTACCTACTTAAAGACTTAAAACATCGATATAATGGTTCTAAAACGTGGTTTTTATTGAAAAATAAAATAAAATATTTAATTGTTAAACAGCGATATTATTATTTATGATTTTATGAAAATCAAAATTTGTCAAAGTTGGTATTTTACCTAGGTTATTGAAAAATAAAAATATTTATCATAGAGAATTGTAACTTAAAATTGACATAATTATTCAAATTTCAAATTTCTATACAAAATTTAATTTTCAAACTAATTTTATGAATTTAAACAATTTATAAGTAGATACCTACTTAAAATATTTTATCTTGTTCAGTTATTTCCATAAATAAAACTTGAAAGTGTGATATGAATTTCTTCATAAATAATTTTAACAGAAATCTAAAAGTATTTATAACGATTTATAGTGTTTACTATTATTTAATAAATGTTTGAAAGTGTCCATCTCACTCAGAATAATTTATTCATTTATCATTAAATTAAAACTTATATATTATACTAGATACTGGTAAAATCTCTAAATAATATTTACAAATAATATTTTAAATTATTGCAAATAGTGGGTTCTTTTCTTTTATGCAAAAAGACCATTTTTCATAGAAAATGTGGATTTATTTTAAATTCAAAATATATTTAATATATTTACCAATTGTGTACAATATAAATATTCTATAAAATAGTACTTTTCTAGAAAGTAATATTACAATCGTTTTATTTATGTAATTTCATTCGTTTTAGGGATGATTGAATGATTTTTAAGGAGTCCAAGGCGATTTTTGAAAAATGTATTTTATGTATCAAATGACTAGCTCGTGATATTAGTTGAATTACATTTACACTCATAGGCGCCCGGAAGGGAGGGCAAGCTGGGGAATTTGCCCCCCATGGCTTTTCAAAAATATGTTTTAAATTTAATGTTTTAAGATAAATTAATATTTATCATATAACAAATCCTAACATTGCCCTCTCCTAAAAAAAATTCTGCGGGCCCCTATGCTTACATTACCTACATAGAAATTGAAGAAAAATCTACGGAACTGCAAACCATTGTTTAAGAATTACTGCTATATACAAAAAACGATTCTAAGGCAGATTTTGCCAGCCCCATATCACTAAGTTGCTTTTTATAGGTATTGATAATACTATTATAAATTAATTTTACTACCTATTCATATTACAATTTACAGTAGATCGATAACTTAACCAAACCTTATGGTATGAATAGGTAATATTTTGAAATTAATCTACATATATTTTGAATACGTCATTATGTATAGTAAAATATGATAATATTTGTATAAATTTCAAGTTCATTTTGTTACAAATACAAGTTCAATTAAATGTTGACACTTAGGTTAGGTGGTAGAAAGGTTATCGTAGATTGACTTCAAGTAAATGTGAAGATTTTGTATTTAGACAGTTTAAGAGATAGATCTAACGCAGTCAACCAATCAACAAACCTATCTATGCCAACTTTGAAGCATTTAACAATCATCTAAAGAGGGAACATGCTTTATGTCAACCGTAAAACAGAGACATTGAGAGTGTTGGCGGTTACGCTGAACATTATTAAAAATATGGGAAACAGTAGGGGAGATATCCCTTTGATGGATCGCCGAGGTAGTTAAAAATATTTTCGATTTTATGCCAAAATCTTTAACTTACTGATAACTATCATATATACATTTATATTTTATATTATTGTGAATTTGTGTAGGTAAATAAAATTTAACGTCTCAATTTCTCAGTCGTTTTGAATTATTAGTTTATTGTTAAAAAAAATCACTTATAAAATAACAGAATTTAATTGCTTTTTGGATTTTGTCATATTAGTATTATTATTATCATATAAACGTATATCTATAAATTAGATGACAGTTTCTACTTTATAAATGTTAACCAACACCAATGGTTGATAATTAGTGCCTTGGATTTTTATGTATATTTTCATACGTATATAGTATATACCTATTACCTACTATTAATAATCAGTGCTTTATACGTCTAACCATGTCTAAACAATAAACAATAGTTATAAATCAATAAATCTAAGGGGCTTAAAGTTATATAATCTTATAGTTGTACATTTTTTTTTTTTTTAAACAAATTTCCTCTACCATATTTAAAATCTGTGAAAACACTAGAAGTATGAAAAAAATTGTGTATTTGAATTTCTCATACTAAAAAAAAGTTATCATACCATACATTATTGCATTTACTGACAAATTACTTGCATTAACTTCGAATTCATCGAATTCAATAATAAAAGAATCAAACAATATTGTTAATTATATTTTATGCAAATTAAAGGGATAGAGTTTGTATCTCAGCAATTGGATTTTAATGAATTCCACAATACCACTTTTGATTAAAACAAAACAAGGATGAGCAAGTTAACTAATTATATTAATTCATTAAGTTAATATAGAAAAATATAAATTAAGTTTAAAATTGAGAGTTCCTTTTTTTATTTATTTAACTTGAAAAAAGTTAAAAGTTAATTTGAAAAGAAGTAACTTATTACTTAACTAAGTTAAAAATTAGTTACTTATCTTTTTCATGTAAAATTAATTATCATACATTTTTATTATAGCTTAACAAAAAATATAATATAATTGAATTCTTACTATTTTAAAAAAAAATGTATGACATTATTTAATTAATTGCAGTAGGTACTTAGTTAATACTAGTGACATACTTCAATCAGTTCAATCAATTATAAAATTCAACAAAAAAATAAATTTATGACATTTATAGTAGGAAAAATAAATAAATTAACATGACTTTAAAACAAATTAACTTGTTAAGTTGGAGGTTACTTAAAAAAAATTAACTCATTAAGTTAGAAGTTACTTATGAAAATGAAAGTAACTTGTTATGTAACTCGACTTTAACTTTTTAACTTGTCAATGCCTTGCTTCAAATGCGTACAAAAGAATATTTTGCAATCGTTCAACCTCCCAACTCCAAAAAAAAAAATCTAATTATTAACAAAAAACTTTAATACGTTACGTCTGTAAAACGACAACAACTATTGAGTCCAGTATTTTTATAAAGAAAATATAATAAACAATAAATATTATGCATATTTTCAGAGGCGTATTTAGGCACAGGCCCCATAGGCCCGGGCCTAGAGCGGTAACATTATTGGAGGGCGGCAAATTTTAACGATTTTTAAGTATTTTTCATTTGATGAAATCAAATTTAACTAATTATTTGTTCGTTCAAAATTAAACAGCTATCTACATGCACCTACTATATTATACACATACGCAACATAGTTCGAACTAGTAGGTTAGGTTAGGTAGAAAAACAATTTTAAATTTTAAATATAATTAATTTGTAAATTGCAAAAAAAAAAAGATATAACGTGTAATTAATTTAATGTTGGTTCTTTAATAATGTACCTTATATTATATAATATTATTATAATATAACAAATTGTGTATTGAAATAATTTTAGGAATGATGGGTGGTAGGGGGGAGGTGGTGAATTGGGAAGTGCCTATAGGCGAAAAAACCTTAAATATGCCACTGCATATTTTACATATTACGCCATTGTTTATGTTAAAAAAAAAACAAACGATATTATCACGTAAATGTACCCGAGTATAAAAGAAAAAAGTCTACTGGCAATAAACAATATTAACTATTATACCTACGCATCCAACGCTATTGCGCGCGCTAGATGAACAATTAAAATTCAATTGTTAAAAAAAATAAAATAAAAATATTAAATCTTATTTTGCGATTGTTCTGCAACTGTATCGTACTAATCACAATCGACAAAGTTCAATAGCATAAAATTATCATGTATTTATTTATTATTTTGTTTTTTACTTATAATTCAATTTAGTTATGTAAAATACTATTGTGCTGATCTCTCGAGATGGAAAAAAAAGTAAAAAACGATCGTTGCTTATGAAACTCAAACAATTGCCATTCTTTTGTCTGTAAACATATATAGGCTGAGGAAAAAATGTCACGCCGCTTAACCTCAACACGGATTATATTATAGTTTTTAAGGTAGCTACAGGTGTTGTCGTCATATAGTTCGTCATTGTTTCTGCTGTTGTTATATTTCATGTAGGCTACATATAAAATTACTTTATATTAGTATAAATGTAGAATGGATTTTTTTTTTATTGAAACGCACATTCGACTAATCATTACTTTGATAGTTTGATTTGATGATGAAAAAATACAATTAGGAATGTATAAAATACTATAAAAAATGTTGATCGGTTGATTGCACTTTTGGTTTTATCCACCCCAACTAATAAAAATAAATAATGATAATAACAATAATCCATTTCTTCATAGGTAATGTAAGCATTGACAATGATCGTTAAATTTATTATAATCAACTTAAATCAAACATTATTTTTGTTTCTAAAATATATTGTAACGCACAGAATCACATACAAGATATAATTTATAATGTCGTACTACTATTACTAAAATAGTAAGCGATTTTTATGCTATTGGAATTATTACGGAAATAAAGATGGATGGATGTCAGATAATAACAAGACATGGGGCAAACCACAAATCAACTCGTATATTCATAATAAATACAACGCATATTCTACTTATACAACTACTTAAGGTTATAAACATCGTAATATATTATATTATATATAACTTTAAGTATATATATCATATACACAAAAAAAAAATACATAATTTATTATAATATTATATACTTATAAATAGGTACTTCAACGTTTATTTATTCAAGGATAAATGTTCAATCATAATATTATTTACTAACAATTGTTCTTGTATTAGAAATACGATGCAGATTTTTCCAATTAATTATAAAGGTCAATATACTCATTTTGTCAAATAAATCAGGACAAAATATTATAATTGCAAGTAGGATAACTGATAATAGTTATTATACAATTACTTATAGAGATTATATTATTATTTACCTAATATAATCGATTTCTAGTCCTTTTCATCTTTACTAGTCGATTCAAAAAAAAAAAATAAATAAAATTATTTATGCTTGATGAATACTGGTTTATTTTTTATTACAGTTGCGAATCATAAATTATTTAATGTGAATAATATATAAATTGTAATGTTAATTTGATTTAATAACTAATATATTATCAGTTATCACTAACCACACATTAATTATGCCATAAACACAGTTTTACATTTTTTAAATTTCATTTAAATAATTGTTGTGCCCATAAGAATAGTAATTGATTGAAAACTATTGCTATTAAATTAATTAAAATAATATTGACGTTGTAGCGTTTTTGAAATTATTTTACAACGCGAAAAAATAGTAAAATTTGGAATTTTTATTTTTAATACAAACAATATTTTCAATCCAAAAATAAGTTAACTTTTTAATAACAATTAATATCATTATATTTTAATCAACTAAATGACTAAACGACGAGAATTGTAAATTACACTATAGTTAGAGCACTTCCGAAAATTCATCCAAGTATGTATGTGTTGACACTGTAGCAGCTGATTTCGTAAGTATGTATAATCAATATCCTAGATTATTGCGATTCTGAGTAGAGACTGATTTTCTATACCTACATCTATGTTACAAAAAATGCGCAGTACTTTTCAACCTTCGACAATCAGCACGTGTATATCATGAGTGCGGCTTTTCCAAACTTCCTATAGCATATTAACAACATCTCCATTCTAGAGGCAATATAATCATTAATTGATCCAATAACCCATCTAAAATAAATGTCAACGACATTAAAGATCATTCGGCCAAACCAAAAATAACTGTAACTTTTCGTAATTCACAGAATAATATAACAATCAATTCAGCAAACAAGCTTACCAAAATGACAACCTCACTAATTAAACAAATTGATACAACTTCAAGCATAGAAATACAATCCTGTCCTGATTCAGTATGTTCTTCATCAATAATAAAATAACATATTTCAACTAAAAACTTAAATGCCACACATCAACCTGCAAAAGAGTGAAATCAACCGACATGGAAACTTCATCCCTTCCATAGGAACTCAGTAAATAAATCAAGAATACAAACCTCAGAAAAAACACAAATCGATCAAATATAAACTACAAATTCTCATATTAAATCATCAACAAACATTAACCTAGATAAAAAACACAATAAATTGGAATAATGCTACCAATCTTGCATTTAACAAACGTTGGGCCTCACCACATCATCATCTTCAGCCCCTCTAGTTCAACACATATAATACCTTAAGTGACTTTAAAAAATTTAAACAACCGATCCAAGTACCTCACCAGATAACTACATTATATCACATTATACCCTTTATACAATACCCTCCACCACACAATAAGAACTTAATCAAAGTAATGAAATTTAATATTTATAGTTTTTACAAAAAATTAAATTGAATTAAATGAACATGGGAATTGTAAGTATACACATCACTTAAAAAAACACTGTCTCCATATCCGAAAATGTAATCATTAATTAAATTGAATACATATTTGCATATTCCTCAAAAGTTTAAAAATAACTAATAACATAATTAATATTCGGCCATATACATTGATAATATTAAAATACCGATACGCAAATTAATTAATCTATTCAAACGTATTATACTTTCGAACGTCTATCCCGCTATCCCGAACAACATAATTATCGAAACCCTTTCAGATTTCGGCGTTAAAATTACATCTCAAATCTCTTCACTTAAGACCGGCCTTCAACTAGATAATTTTGAGTATATCACACGTTTTCAAAGACAGCTCTAAATAATTCCTAATGACTTCTCAAAACTCCCTGCCGAATCGATCACAGTTGTTTCGGAAAACACAACATACCATTTATTTATTACTGATGACACTGTAACCTGTTTCTTAAGCATAAAAACTGGCCACGTATCATCCTCATAAAAAATTTCATACACTAACTTATTTCAAACAGAAAATATGGATATTTCAAAGGAAAATTCACCCATATACATCACAGACCTTCGAAACGCCGAGAAAAAGCTGAATATTAAAGAGACATCTAATCAATATAATAACCAAACCCTTAATAATGTAGATTACTACGCAATTATATCAGTCTCATAAGAACACCAGTTTAACTGCAAAAGACCAGCCCCTGAATCCACATGCCCTTCATCGCCGCTATCACCTAAATTCACTCTCTTCATTATGAAAACACACGAAAGCCAACTAGCCAAAAATAACTCTGCTAAAAATAAAACCAACAAAAAACCTAAACACTCATCTAGATCTTCTTCTTCCACACACAGAATCACCGATAAACTCAATGAACAACTCAAAGTAGCATCTGAAATAACTCTCCGAAATAAAGACTTATTTATCAACAATATCTCTCTCGGATACAAAATGGAAAATTTTTTCTAACAAAATCATTGACATACACGATTTATGTAAAAAAAAGTCGAATCTAATACAACTTATATTCTCAAGTTGATTGAACAAATGAGACCATCATTGATTGATCGCAGTATAACAGCTAAATTCACTAAATTAGACAACCTCATTTTTCAAAGAATTCTCTCATCAGAAGATTAATTATTAGTTATTCATAAAAAAACTCCATGTCCCTTGTCCGCAATAACATAATAGAATATTACGGTTTCTATAAACGTTCTGTCGGCATCTATCGCATCATCTATGACCTTCAACAGTCAATATTATTTTTCCAAGAAACCAACCTAAAAAAAGCAATTACTCTGCAAGTATCAAAATTATACAGGATATTTAAAAAATAGAACTCTTGCTCTCGGGGTAAGCGTAGGGGTAACAGAGAGTACTAGCTACTTTCTTTAAAAACTCTATCGATATCGAAAATATTCCAATCATCTCTGAACACGAAGTCATTGCAACCCTCGTTAAATTTCATAAACCTTAAAGCATATTATGCAACATTTGCATCCATAATAGCAAAATGTCCACACAACAGAATTTTAAGGATATCACAAACAGCTCCACAACCCTTCTTCCTTTTGGGCATCTTAAATAGCCGCAATACCTCATGGGGATGTAAATACACCATCCACTGGGGTCAAATGATCGATGAATTTTTAAGGCGAAATACTTATTTTCTTAAGAGGATGTCGGTGCACTATTTGTTTTCTCTCTCTGACCCATGCGCAGCATAGACAAAACGCATTTACGCAGAATCATTTTTTCTATGGTTTTAAGTAATCTTAGAATAAAAACACCTATTATAAAAAAGATAGAGAATAATATTTTTGAGGGAATGACATATCAATGTGTTAAAATAAAATAATTCAAACATCATTTAAATTTATAACATTATTTTGTATATTTTGAAAGTCAACTACAAAGTAAAATAACAATAAAATATAAAATAGATATGTCATTCCCTCTAAAATATTATTATCTATTTTTTTTGTAATGGGTGATTTTACACTAAGATAATTTAAAAATATAGAAAAAATGATTCTACATAAATGCGTTTTGTCTATATTATGCGTGGGCCAGAGAAAGAAAACAAATAGTGCGCTGACATCCTCTTAAACAATAACGATCAACCAGACAAAATGTCTCAAAAAGTAATTCCTCTGCAATAGATCTAACTATAACTAATGTAAACTCCTCAACATCATTCGACTGCAAGTAGGTACTCACAGCATATAGCTACAGTGATCACAGGCCTATATGAAAACTTAGGGCCTCTACTTCAAAATGATTCAATATGAACTAACTCAAAACCAATTCTTTGACTTCAATTCAAACAACAATCAATTAGGAATAGACTTAGCAGTCACAAAATTCTCAGATATTATCTTTAAAGCAGCTAGTTTATCAATTGGACTAAAAACATACCAAACATAAAAAAAAACAGTGTCATGGTGAAATAAAGAATGTCAAGAGGCTACTAAAGTATATTAAAAAACCAAATCCTCCATACATCACATACAATTTAAAAAAGATGAGCTATAGCATGTAACATTACAAAAAAAAAAAAGTAATAAAAACTCTATCTTGGCAAAACCTCAACTATAAAACATAAAATCCCTTCAAATATAATTATGGAACAAACTAAACTCTATTAGAGGTAAGCAATCCAATACCATCTCTGATACTCTCCTATATAATCAAGAAAAGTAACGTTAACACAGAATGCTACTGAATTATTCGTGCTTTAATTTCATAGAAACAATAGCTCCGATTTCATCTCTTTCAGAAACTCTGTCCCCGATATCCCTGCATCATCTTTCAAATAAAACAATTAAAACTTTAATCAATACTTCAATATCTCAGAACTACTCTCAGCATTGCAGAATTGTAATAGTAAAAGTCGTAAAGCAGATAACATTCCATACATATTTATAAAAAATCTCTCACCAATATTACTAAAAATCGTCTCCCAAATATAAAATTTTATACGGATCCAGAAGATTTTTCAAACCAATGGCGTCATACAAATATAGTTTCAATTCCTAAACCAAATAAAAGCAAATTTGACATCAAAAACTACGGACCTATATCACTAATTAGCAAGCTAAGCAAACTAATCAAAAAAGTAATTAAAAAAACGCCCAACCTGGATCCTAGAATCTTCCAAACTTTTTTCTAAAAAATAATGAAGATTTAGAAAAAAACCATTTAACAATAGACTCTCTATCTTTATTACATACGGACGTTTGCTTGGCATTTAGGCGCAACGAAAATTTTATTACAATAGCAATAAATATCACAAAAGCATACAACACTGTTTGGAAAAAAAGAGTACTAACAATATTCCATTCATTTAAAAAAATTTGGAAACCTTTTCATCTTCATAAAAAACTTCCTTAAAGACCGAAAATTTAGTGTCAAAATTTATGATAATATCAATTTAATATATATCTTCCAAAATCACAGAAAATGAACTCCCCCACGGATCAATTCTCAGTGTTACTCTTTTTCTGGTAGCAATAAACGATATATACAAAAATGTATCTTACTATATTAAATTAATTTTATTTGCAGACGGTTGAAACATTTCTTGTAGTAGATCACAAATTAAAACAACCATCCTTTTGTTTCGACAAGCACTTTCTCTCAATCAAAAACTCAGTGTATCATATTCAATAATAAAAAAAAAGAATGGTCCCTAACCAATATTAGTCTCGTGAACACACTTCTTTTTTTTTTAAATAATATTAGCATTTTGAGCCTCATTTTTGACGACAACCTTTCCTGACGACCTCATCTGAAAAAACTGAAATCAGAATGTCAATCAAGAATGAACACGATCAAAATACTAGGAAACAAACTTGGGGATCCGACACAAAGAGCCTAACTATAATTCACAAAGCACTTATACTTTCAGGCTTCAGCTATTGTCTACGGTGCCATAATCTACAATTCAACAACAAGAAAAAAATCTCAATACCCTGGACTTATCCACAATCAAGGTATGCATTTGGCCACAGGAGCCTTCAGGACGATTCCTGTTGATAGCATACGCTTCTACTCAGATGACCTTCCCCTTTACTACAGATGCTGAAGTCAAATACTAAAATATATCTCTAAAATTAAAAATTGATCTAATCACATCACCAAAACTATCACCCTAAATCCAATTCTTATCAACCTATTACCTTACCGATACACAATATTTGAAAACCTTAAAACCATTAATGAAAAACTAGCTTTTCAATCACAATCACTAAACAAAATTCCATCCCCTCTCCCACCTTAGCCATGATTAATACTTAACTAACCAAATATTGCAAAAATTATCTAGTTAATTGAATTATGCAAATCCATTTTATTGTTATCCTCTAGAATATACGTTTACAGCTGAAACTAAAAATATTTATCATGCACTAAAAATTAACTCATCTTCTAATACAAAAAACTACATCATTATTATTAGTTACTCTTTGAGTACCCTCACATTAATCTCAAACCCTTATCCAAGAAATAAGCTTGTTAAACTAATATTTGAAATAAATAATCCTAAATGTTTCATGTGGGTCTCCTCACACATTGGAATACCCGAAAACGAGAAATCAGAAACGATAGTCTTTAAAGCCATCTGATCTCCATTATCCATTCAAATCAACACATCATCCTCATTTGAAATTTTCAACATAATCAATCAGAGAATAATGAAAGAATGGCGGAATTTTCGGAAAAAACTTCTATTTCCAACAAATTGAGATACGTAAAATTATACATAAAAATTTAAATTATCCTCCTGGCACCAAAAGAAGAGAAAAGTGGTCACTATTCATTACTTGAGTTATAATAGGCCAATCTCTCCTAACCCATGTTTATCTTATTAAAAAAAGAACCAGCCCCTGAAATCTGTATGTGAAACGTGAAATATAAAATTAGAATAGAACACATTGTTATCATCTGCCCAAAATTCATCGAAGCTATCAAGATACTCAAGATTCCTTTTTCACTCCACCACCCCTTCAAAAACGAGATACAAATACTATCTGTAAATTATTCAACATTATAAACTTAAGTAAATTACTGCAAATTATCTATCAATGTTTGTACTAAAAAAAATTATTTTAAATAAGTAGGCTAAAAAACAGTTTTATTGAAGTCTTAAATAGTATTTAAAAAAAAGTTTAGCAGTTATTCATAACAATTGGTAATTTTAGTAGTCACAATGTAAAATGACTCCGATTAACAGATCAAAGTAGTAATTTTATAGAAAATATCCTTAAAAACAATAATGTATTATTATTAAATAACACTTAACACAATAATCAATTTAACACATGACAATCTATCAAACATTGATCTACCATTTCCAAGTACATCACTAACTCATTCAATCAATTGGAAAAAATTTGGAAAAAAACCTAACCTAACCAGCAGCAACCACTTTCCTGTAATATTACAAATGTTATTTTGGTCCTATGACATAACAAGTGATAACAAAGAGATGAAACTTAAAATACTCATATTCTGCCGCACTAAGCAAAAATGATAAAAGTCCCAAAAATAAATAAAAAAAAAAGAAGTAAAAACAAATAAATAATTGAAAATTTTGGCTAATGTAGACGAATAAGCCGTTTGCCTGAAATATTATTCCAAAAGTATAATAATATATTCAATAATCAAATAACTAAAACAATGTAAATCAATAAGTTCGTATAGATACAAGATTTTATTATTTTTCTTTTTTAATTCAATTTTTTTGTAAAGAATCAACAATTTAGATTGAATATATAATGCATTTTTGTAGGTATGTAAATAAATAACTAATATAAATAAGTAGTACAAAAGAGTATAACAATAAAATCCATCAGAAAACTCAACTTTAGTCTTAGAATTTCTATCGATGCTAAAAGGTCGAATCTAGTTCCAAGCATCCATAACTTAAGATATTTCTTCACTAAAAAAAAATACGATTAAAATAATCATCAAACCAGAAATTAAGACTTACCAGAACTATTTTATTACTTAAATTTACTCCTAATTTCCAATAAATACATAAATTACTTGAAGAAAATCAATTAGAAATCTTTTTTATACTTTCAATCTTACATACTATCACACCCCATAGATAGACTTTATTGTATAGACACAAACACCATTTAACTCTCAACACTTAAAAATAAACTCAAAAAACCCATTCATTTATAAACGTAATCCAAACAATACCAATGGAAAAAGTGTATACTAACGCCCGAAAACTCACGGACGGCGTCGGCGCTTTCGTCGTTTAGGATGACTCTGAGTACATGCACACACTTTCAAACTCCTGTTTAATATTTACCTCAGAAAACATAGCTATCCTCAAAACTTTAAACCTTACAAAAAAAACCATGACCTCAAAGGCTCAAAGACACAATCATTTTTACAGATTTTCTCAGCATAATCAACAATATTAAAAAAACGTATTTGACCCTTCGACATGAACTATATTCAAAATTGTATACATAATTAGCAACTTCAAAGTCATACTGTTCTGGATCCCCAATCACTTCAACATTTTTGGAAACAAACGCGCCGACCAAGTAGCCAAAAATTCAACCTTGTCTACACATTTATTTCTGTCCAAAATTGTCTCGCTCAATAAATTACTAGCTCTAATAAAAAAAATGTACATGAATCCAACAATGATCTTCTCATACCAACAAATACACGAAATCAAAAAAAAAATATATATACATTACTGGCCTTTCCTCTCGAATTACCCAGAAGGCACTAAATCATCAGTATTAAACTAAGAATTGGCCACACATAATTTTCACAAAGTTTCCTAATGGACAAAGAAGACGCCCCAAAATACACCACTTGCGAAGTCCGCTTAAATATCAAACATATTTTCATCGGATTCTGCATATGTCCAATACAAAGACATAACTATGCTTCCAGATTCACTCTCGTTATTACTCAACCTAGATTCTAGGTCCTAAACTCTATCTCAATTTCTGCCACCCACAATCAAATGTATCATCACATACAACTTATTTAATAAGATATAACTCTACTCAACGTATCACTCGTATTTAAAATAGTCCTTATATAAAATGTAAAATCTATAAATATCACCCAATGGCCTTAGTTGCCATGGTATAATTAATAACAAAACAAATAAATAAGTGTAAAAAAAGCATGTTTTAAAAACGAATGCAATTAAATACTACAAAATATCAAACGTTTTCGATGGGTTTTCAAAATTTTCAAGAAAATTCAACAAATATTACCTGTATAAAATACAACTCTTTTGTCCAATATTTATAAAATATACAAAAGAGAAGTTTTGACGTAATTAATAAGTCATTAAAAAATCAATAGCTCTACTCAGGATGCAAAATATTAATAACGTGTTGAATAGGTACAATAGGTACATACCAAAAAAAAAACAAACCTTAGTAATTTACTTATTCGCCTACTATCATACTAATCAAATTAATTAATTTTAAAATTGAATTAAAAAAACTAAAAACTGAACGTATTAAATTTGCTTTATTAAATTACATTACAAATATTTATGATATTATATCTTGTTTTCATACGTAAAATTGCAATTATATTTGACAGTATTTACACAAAAGTAATTACTTATTAAAGTATATTATTATTATATTGTAATAAATAACAATATGTAATCTTAATCCACTTGTAAATATTAATGAAATCGGAATCTATACACCTAAATAACACAGTGAATAAAAAATGAAATGAAGATGATTGAAAACAACTTTTAATTGCAATCAACGAATTAAATTTGCATCAGTGATCATTACGATTTTTTTATTTTATTTTATCATTTTTATTTTTTTTGATTTTTTTACTCAAACATATTAAATTTTTACAATGATTCGTCATAAAATGTCTTTACACGTTTTGTGTACATCGGCATTATAGCATATTATCCGATCGCTAAACCATATCTTCAAAATAACCACTTGTTGACTATTTAAAGTATTTTAAACAGAGATATCCCGTAATTAGGATTCACTAACTGCAACAACTCTGGTGTAAAGAAGTTAGGTATATTTAATTCCAATTTTATTTTCTGTATTAGAACTATATAATTTTTTTTTTTTAATTTATCAAATTTCAATATTAATATTTTAATAATACTTGGTGCAAAGTAAATAAATATTATTTTAATTTTCAAAGTTCATTCATTAAGTTAATATTAACAAAGAAACCTCATAAAAACAAAAATTATTACACACAGTAATTTAATCATTGTAGGTAAGTATAATTTAAATTCATAATATTAATACAATGAATATATCTATAATGGAAATGAAATTTATAACATAGTTTTAAACAGTAAGTAATTGATTTGTACCTAAATCAAGAAAATTTGATAAAATTAACGTTTAATATCGATGAAATTAAGAAGTTACATTAAACACACTTACATAAAAATTTAATATTTAAATCGATTACCAATTTTAGAATTGAAACAATATGAAATACAAACATCCATATTTTTTTGCCGAAACTTTTTACCTTGTTTGAAAATAAAATACACAGTCTTAAACTATAAAAATAATAAATAAAAAACGACTGTGAAAAATATAGTAAAAATCTATTAAACTCCGTGTTAATAAAGAGTATTAAATTCTATTTGTATTTTATTTTGAAACAAAAATTAATTGTTATTAAATTCGAAATTTTGAAATTCAATATGATATATGTATTTCATGAATTGTGTACGATTTAATAATGTAATAAGATGTTCTATAAAACGCGTATCGTCATTCGTCAAGTTATTAGGCTTATTTAATAAAGAAATAAATTCATTTAACAAGAAATGAGTTGTTGCGAAAATCCTACCAGAGATAACCCTGCAGTATATTATTAGTATTCTTAAACACAGAAAACTCAATTTTAGGGTAAACCAAAAAAAAAAAATATATATATATATACACACTTAATCGTAGTTACATTATTTAGACATTTAGTCATTATTAATGACTCATTACCTTTCGTTGTTTGCTTCGGTTTCTTTACGAACAGCATCCGCATAAGCTATATATCATGATCAGGGTTCAGGTGATGATAGAAGTTATAAATTATTTTTGATAAACTTTATTTTAAAAAATATATAGCAAAGGTTAAAATAAATCTGATGTGTGAATTCCAAATATCAATAGTGAGAACTTACAGCAAATATATTTTCATGTTAGGTTAGGTTTTATATACTTTACAATTATCATTTTTATTACATATTGAAACTAGCTGTAAATTAATACAATATACTTTATACTTTATTATTTTGTTTTATTTTTTAAAATGACAAATTTAATTAATTATTACAGAAATTAAATCTATTAAAATGTAAGTAGTATCAATCTCGTATTTATGATCCTTATTAAAATATAACCAAAAATATTTTCAACTATAACAAAATATATTCAAGTACCTTAATGTGTATTTTAATTTTTTTTAGGGTATGTGATAATTTAAATTGATGTTTCCCAAACCCTGATCATAATAATTTACGGCCAAAGTCGTATGTAGACACGCCTCATCACGTCCAGTCCATTACCGCTTATCCGGTGTTCCTGCTGTAGCTGTTGTATTCTGTATCGACGCAAATAGAAAATAAAAACACAAAAAAAAAACACTGGATGACAATCCAGAACTGACTGACCGGATTGGTTTTTCACGCTGAGTGATGATAAAAATAAACATTTTGATTTTCTTCTTACTAGGCTTTGTCACACTACTTTTACGTGAATAGAATATCTTGAGATATTATTATAGTTTATCGTTAACACAAAGCAAACGGAATCGTTCTGACGTAAGTACATAACATTATAGACATTAAGTTACATGTGAACAATAATTATTATTTATTATTCTCAACGGTGTTAATGTATTCAAGTACACGCCTGCAACGATCCCGATACGAAATCGAATTCATAGTTTAACATTTTTGTGTTTAACGGTGAAAAACCAACGATAATGAAATATGTAAATCCTGTTAAAGACGGACGTTTAATTAATCTTTATCTTTCTCGATAAAGCCGGAAATAATATCTTAGCGGCAAGTAAAATTCGGAATTGACCGTTCGCGAATTTCGACTACTCGCGACAACGCGTAGTCACAGGCGCGTATCAACAGGTGAGCGCGTAAATACAACTTTTGACGACTTACTCGATTTCGCGAATTGTTTACATTATGTTATTTTATTACCCTGTGATTAATTTTGCACAATCACGTTGGACGTTCGTTGTGTTCAGTAGGTGTGCGAGTGGACATACATTATTTCAGCTAGTCACACCGCTGGTTGAATTGTTTGTATGTTACTTTGTTATCCTATGATTAATATTGCACGATCAAGTTGGACGTTCGTAGTGTGTTCGGTATGCGAGTGGACATACATTATTTCAGCTAGTCACACCGCTGGTTGAATTGTTGTGTTACGGTACGGCATTAGATTGTACGATTGCACGGGTATTTAAATTTAAATAGAATGTATCGGTTTAAAACCAAAACTAGTCAACGTTTTAATTTCTCGGAAATCGGCAACAATATTATGTTATTACGACATTATGATGGTGGGTCAAGTGCGGTCAAGTTCGACGTAGCACAGTATTTTAACGTATAAGAGAAAGGGCAAAATTTTTATAACCTTTTTCCGAGAAGTCAACGATTTTTTAAAATTATTAAAAGAAAAACGAGCGTTCCGATACATTTTTCTGACGCCATATCTAACGTGTAAAATACTAAAATAGTTTAAAATCGATTTAATCACCTGAAACGAATACACTGTTGTATACGATAATATTAATACAATTTATGAAATAAGCGTTTATTAATATAAGCCCGTGTTGAATGAACCAAAATGTATGTAATAATATTAGACTTAATGTATTTAAATCGTATTAGTGACAATTAGTATTGTCGTTTTCGTCGAACAACCCTTCACTGTTGCTCGCATGCAGTTATGTCCCCTAATCACGAGATCATAAAACTTAAAATTAAATTTTCTTTGGATACGTGTGAGTAAAATTCGTATATCGAAAAAATAATATATCTTACCAACTGTAACAAACTGACGTGGTCACTACACATTGTAAACTTCAATGGGTTGGTTAAATTCACTAAGATTGATGTGCCCTTAAATTTTACACCTCCGTTGTTCTTCCAATATCTATTCATAGAGGCGGCGACCAATGGCGGACTGTAAGACAATAAAATACAATATTATAACAATACCAACGTTTTATGCACTAACGTATTAATCACTACAAACAGTATATAGTATAACGACTTATTGTTTTTTCCTTTATTTTCGTGCAAAATCCTATACAATATCGTACCACTTATATATCTTTCCTATATCATTCTCCAGATAGACTGATATGTAGGTACAAACTGATAATATTATTATTGGTTCCTTTTTTTTTTTATGCCAACTTCGATTCTCCGTATCTATATACTGTATACTTTGGTTTCACCCGACCATGCCATAAATTATTTATTTATTAACGTAATTTCAAATAGTTGGAAAAACAACTTCTCCGAATTCTCTTTTCTTTTCCACTTAAAATAATTAAAACGTCTATTTCGCCCTTTTATACTATATCACATAATTCTAAACGTTTCAAGTATAAATTGAGTATCTACCTGACAACCCTTAGTAAGATCATATAATTTTCTATAGATATAAATACAATTATTTAATATATTTTGACAAATTAACAAAATTAAACGTGAACATATTATTATGATTTTTGACATCGCTATATTATAATATCATGTATATTGTTTATTAAAATGAAAATTTTAAAAAAAATCCACTTTAACTATCGAAGAGAATCATAAAAATCAATATTAGGTATTTATATTATTATTTATTTTATTATAATTACATATTATTATAGAGTAAAAATGACAGACAATTTTTCACGACTATGAACATTTACATTGAAAATACCTAAATATATTTTCAATACCACACAAATTACATTTAATAATTCTATGTTGCCTATATTATAAACGTGCACTGGAGATTATATTTGAAAATTCTCACATAAAAAAAAAACAATTAAAAATAACGAACAAGTGTTGAACATTAATATTTCGTTTAATAATCTTGAATAAAGTTTGATAAAATTATCTCGATCGAAAAAAAATGCTCAGTGGGCAAGGTTTGGAGATCCCTTGATTAATTTTTGGACATTGATGAAAGATAAAAAATTAAGCCCATTTTTGAAAAATTGAAAACGATGAACGATAAACAAAAAATTTTAATTCACGATAATCATACCCGACACTGGCTTGTTGGTTTGTTGAGCGGAGCGAGTCGAGTGCCCGCGACGAAGAACAACCATGACGTCTCGAGCGGTGCGTTGCCCCGCAGCGAGTCTCTGCGTTTTAATTTATGCGTTTTTATTCTCGTTTTCGTGTTGTTATTATAATAATATAATATTGTAAATGCCTCGTCTACTCATTTAACGATACTCGACGTTACTTTCTACTCTGTCCCACATAATTAATCCCATCAAGTGACGGTAATCACAATAAAGTAATATTTTAGTATACAGTATTATTCTATGATGTGTAATGATAGGCGCGTGATGGACGCGACAGCGTTTGTTGAGTTGTCACCGACCGATTCGTTTTTATTGTGCAGTATACGATTTAAAGAATGACCATTATGTTATAATAGCAGATCATTTATAGTAGGAGCAACCATAAAACACAGTGATCGTTCCAATTTTAATTTTCATGTTGCACCCGAGAAATCAGCAGCAGCGTTTTACTGTAACGTTTAACGACATGGATACCTGCCCCCAAGTGGTCATTATATTATTATTATAATTATAAATATACAAATACTAAAGGTTAAACACAACGTGTCAGGCAATCAGGCCTGACGTTTTCCATTCTTACGAAACTTTTTCGCGCTTCATCATAATGTTATAATATATATTATATGTGTATATTCACAATAGCGTGAACAGACGTTATAATACTTACGGTCTTAATAATTTCGGGTCTTCGAAGTATAAATCTATCATGAATTGAGTGACTTTCGAGCAGGTTTTTATGGCTTCATGGTAAATGGAATTCGGAGTACCGGGGAGCGGTAATAAATCGTTCATTGGAAACGTCGATACGATTTTTTGAGTTCCATTTTTGCTAATGCTCGTCGTGAAATTTTGAGATATACCAGTAGCGGTCTAAACAATGTATATGTAAAAAAAAATATAATCGTTGATTAGACCTTTGCTGTATCGTAGTAGTAGTTTTGTAGCAATTTTAAAGGTAAACGAAAGGGAAAAAAGATACAAATAGTGTACAAACAAAATCGTTTTCTTTCGCTTACAGTTGTTTTATCAAAGCTATTGAAATTGAAGGGTAGGTACTTATTTGTATTATTGTTATGTTTTAAATATTTTAAAATATTGTATTTAGTATTTTCACTGTTAATAACAGTCATATTAATTTACATACGTTTACATATTATTAAAATAATAATTTAAGAAGTAGTCCCAGGACGTGGTCATATTGATGAAAATCGATTAGTCGCCAATCCACTCGAATCGAGTATTATAATATATTATGGAACATTGTACTAAACATAACTTTAATGGCACATCATGCCACAGGGTGTGTGTGTACCTTATAGGTATTTGATGTATTTACTTAGTATACAATAACTATGGTGAACTGGTATATTATATAAATTCAGCATGACGTTAGAACTGTTAGAACTTGGAAGTATTATTAAGAATTATAGTATAATTATTATTGTTATTGTTGTTGTTGGCACGTGGATATTGTTTTAGTTTAATTGCGTCACATTAGTGCATTACGCATTTACGTCCAGACATCACAGTCATTGATAAATAGAGAAACGCATCGAAAATAGTATATAGTTAGTACTTTGTAAAATAAATAGAATACACTACTATAAGATTTATACCGTACACGGTCCAAAACGATCAACGTATGACAGATAATGTCACGATAATATTAACAGCAAAGTACTAATAAACGATTGTTATAAACTTATATTGTAATAAATAATAAATAACATGTATGTAGGAGGTTATTAATGATTTTTTGTAGAGGGTTTTCCTGGGCTGAACTTTTTCATATATCGATGCAGTATGCACATATAATATAATATGTATGTATATATATTTTTGATAATTAAAAACCAATTTTTACTACACTGAATTATTTATTATAATATATAACTATTTCTTCTTAATAAATTTTGTATTTATTTATTATTGCTTGTTTAAATTTAGCCATAATTTTTTTGTTTTTAATTTTTAGTTTATGTTTCTTTTTGATTAAGTAGGTATACAAAATGAGTGAAAAATTCTTAATACTTTCGTTGGGCTTAGTTTAAATGAAAATCTTCCTAGAATCAGTTTATTTATTACAATTTTTATACATTTTTTAATTTTTATACAGATGGATTTTAAGGTGTTTTTCGACTTTTCCCAGCGTTTAGTTATAATAATTGAGCAATCTTAACGTATAAAAATAATCTAAATTTAATACCTTCGCCATCAATATTACCACGCAGAACGTCAAATATATCATTTTGAAAGTATGCCAATAAGAGTGCACTTTGTTCTTTTCCGTGTTCTTCATCTTGGAGAACTAAAAAAAAAAAAAATACATGATATAATATTATTATTGATTTATTGTTGTTATATAGCATAGTACAATAAAACTGTATTTAATAGGTATTAATGCTAAAATCGTGTACAAACGACAAATATTTAAAATGTGCAACACGTCAATATTATGAGTTATAATGAAGTGCGTACGATCGGTTATTCAAATATAGCACATGTAAAACGATATATAATATTATTTTAATATAATACAACCTACAAATAAATATTTCATATTATTAATTTGTATTATTATCAATAATAATATAGTATAAATTCGTAGCCGAACACGGTATACAATCCGTTTAGCGGCAGCGTCGTCGTCGTCGTCGTCGACAGCCTCCGCCGCCGCCGACGACGATAATCGATGCCATAACGATTTAGGACTTTGAACTTGAACCGGGGTCTCACGTATAATACGCCTGACACGGATAATATATAACATCGTAATATATATATATATATGGCACATACTTTCACGGCCGACTTTCTTCAGGCGTCGACGACCGCGGGAGAACGTTTTCTCCATAACGTCGTTTACGTAAATAAAAGAGAGAGAGAAAATTATCGAAGAAAACAAACCGTCTGCGGCGGCGGCGGCGGCGGCGGCGAGTGGTGCCGACAATAGTAGGTATTAATCTATAATATTATGCGAACGAACGTGGCGAACTCGGGTCGACGACCCGGTAGTAGATATCTAGTCCGCAAAATCCGATGACGGCGGCGCGTCCCTCCGCAGCGCGATCCGTACGCGCTTTACGACTGTAATAAATAATAATAATAACTGGATGACGACGACAACGATGATGATGATAATAATTACAAAAACGCGAATATATAATAATACGAGATAATAATATTATAAATACGCGGTGCCCGACGTGCGATATGTGACGATAGAGTATTATGCGTTGTTATCTACGCGCGAGACGCGTCAGCTATTTAAAATAATAACCGATACATATACGATTTCTTATAGGATTTAGCGGTCACTATACATTATAATATTATAATACTTTATCCGTTGATGATAGTGCGTGTAATCCCGTAGAGATTCGAGAGAACGGCGATTATCATTTTCTGTCCTATTTCACGCGTCTCGAACGTATATTATTATTATGACGTATGTATACGAGTATATTACGATATATTATGCGTATATACGAGTCGGCTATAATTTCGCCGAGAACATAACGATTGTTGTTGTCTCGTATCGGACGTGAAAACCGACGCGGCGTTATCTCGGATTAGATGAGGTGTCTATATAAGCCGGGACACGATCTACAACGGGCAATCGGCGCTTTGCATACTATCCGAATCGCAATTCAAACGCAAGAACAAAAAAAAAATTAAATTAAACAGACGTTTATGGGTGTCACAATAACCGTTATACACGGAGGTCGTTCCGATGTTAACCCGAGAAAAATTAAAAGATCCTGACCTAACCTCCTCCGACCCATCATTGTGTGTGTGTTTAGCTTATTTTGTTGTTATAGCACGTTTAGTACATTATTATAAGTACTATTTGATAGCGCAATAAATTATTCTTCTCGGTAATATTATGATTTGTTTTAAATCGTTCTTCCAATTCGTAAAGTAAATTCAAAGTCTGCATTTATTCGGGTCGACCGAACATATTTTTTATTCGCATTTCGGTTAGTTCAGCAGGTGTTACTTGAAAATAAATCATTCGGGTCATATACGGTGTTTGAATTTTTTCCACGGGTTTTTGCGCCGTGTGTTCGGGTTTGAGTCGATTCGGGCGCGTAGCCCTTGGGACATTACTATGACGTGACTCGCAGTTTTTGGCGGACTTATAATACGAGTATAATGTTTATAAAATTCAAACGTTCGAAACGGGTCCTACACGCCGTTTACCGTTGAGCCGACGCGCGATTACGAATACCGATAAAGAAGTCGTGTTGTAACCTACATAATAATATTATATATCGCTCGGTAACAATGGTATAATATAATATAAGTTGACGGAAGAAATGTCAAAACCGATTTCGAAGCACGCGACGGCGACGGCAGTAGTATTACGTTTTAGAGACATCGGAACGGTGTCGTCTCATTCCGTATGCAAATACACGTGTGCTGGTAACGACGAGAGGAGCGGCAACACAATATGCAAACATTGTCATTTGGTCCGATCTCGAAAACGGTCCCGTCGTAGGATATAATAATATGTAACATAATAATATATAATATGTGCGCAAAGTATTATACTCATTGTTATAATACGCGGACGGAGAGCGATGACGTGGTTCGCGCATTGTGTTCCGGTAGTGCGTATATTTTTTTCCGCTTCTTCTCCTCTTCCTCGTTGCTCTTTGACTTCTATTCCTTCTTCCCCTTCTCATTTCCCTCCTCCTTCTCATGTGCGCGTTTTTCTGCCACTTGTACTGTTCCAATAGCAATAGGTACACTCGGCTTCTTCTCTCCCCTTCGAAACGAGGTCAAACTCGGTTCGGTTCGGTTGCGCGCCGCCGCCCGAGACTCGAGAGAAAGACGGTCAACGACCTTAACCGGGATATGTGACGTGACGGCGGTGAGTTCACGAAACGCTATTATTAGGTGTGTGTGTGTGTGTGTGCAGGCTGAGTATCGTAATACTTTCACCGGAGTAGGTGAAATTTCTTATTCTATTTTTTGCCAATGAAGATTTTTTTTTTTTTTTTAATCCTAATTTTTTTCAAGAATGCACGTTACACTTTTGCGTCGCCGTCGTCATTGGTCGTAGGTTCATTAACGACATATAACGCAGACAATATTCGTAAAATTGTTACTACACGAGAGATCGTGAGTTGTACCACCCTACGCGCTTTGGTATAATATACGTAATAACGGTTGAAAACCCGTTCGTCGCGGGCACGAAATATAAAATAATAATTCTAATGTATTATTATCGTTGTGATGATACTGCCGACGATGTTGTGCAATTTTCTTCCTGCTGGTCATCAAGGTTTTGTGTTAAATTTTTGGTTTTGTAGTACACCAGTATTTTTTTTTTTTTTTTTTTGTCTCGTTGTCGAATACAAGTACCTGCATTAACTAAGTATTGCAAATGAATGTCGCATCAAGGCGTATTATAAATTATTAAATTATTATTTAAGTTCATGAAAACCTTAAACGTCCTGAATATACCGTTTCTGTTTATGGGTTTTATGTGGTCAATGTTGACGAAACGATTAAGACACAATAATGTAGTAAAATTAAATGCGTTTTCAAAGTTACATTATAATGTATATTATATTATGGGTATCTAAAGTCATTAGTCAGTATAGGTACCGTTATTGGAATATTATATATAGGTTATTAAATGTTGAGCAACCGCGAAATTATAAATGAGAAAAATATTGCTTCACACCAAATGTTTACATGATTTAATGGTAATAATAATTTAAAATACCTACCTACATAAACTAAAACTCGATAGCAGAACCGCGGCCAACGCTATAAATATATATAGTTATTAGTTATTACAATCCGATAAAATTATAACTTGACCTGCAGTAATAAAAAGCGAATAAATTTTCGACAGCCGAAGAAACTTCTCGTATTTGCACTAATTATAATATAATATGTAGGTACATCATCGGTTACCAGCTATAGAAGTCATTACAAAAATTATATATAAATTATATACAGAAGAGTTCGCATCGAAGACGAACGTCTTAATTCTAATCTATAAACTGTTATACAACGAACCATCGCGTTCGTTGTACTTATTCATCATAAATTATACTATAATATTATTGTGGGGCTGAGATTTTAATGATGCGATATTATTTTTTATTTCTAGTATTATAAAACGAACGTATCATTAAGAAGAAAATATGTTTTAAATGATATTGATTACTTTAATAGAATTTTTATCATAGCGAATTAATTACGAGATTTCTCAAAAATTTAAATTTTTTTCTACAAATATTAAAACTATTGGAATAAGTATACATCATTTTCGATGGCCAAATAGTGACAAAAATTATGTAATAAATTATTAGTTATATTATAGTATAACACGTTTTTCGATATAAACTCGTATATAAAGATTACGTCACCTTGAAGTTAAACTAGATAAACAGCAGGACCAACTTACTTAATTGAAATATTAATATTTAAAAATAAATATAATAATATATAAATTATTTATATATTATGTATTTTACAACGATCGTGGTAAAATATATAAAAAAAAAAGTACAAAAAGTATACTGCATACTACACATTACACATGATAACGAATAATTTGAATAATATCTTAAGTAATCTAAATTGTAAAAAACCAAAGGACAGGACCAAAAACAAAACAAATTTCCTCGTGTGCATGCGCGTCGAACGTGATACATATATTATTATGATACTGATGATCACAATAATAATGCTATATCAATATTAAGCTATACAGTAAACAAAAAATGTACCTGTACGTATATTATATTGCTGCCTTTATATTGACCTACTCAATTATTTAGAACGCGTCGGTATCGTTGGATAACGCGGAAAAAAACTTAAGTACCCACCACGTATTACGTCTGACACGAATATTCGGCCGGTCGCCTTATATTATGACATGATTAAATAATATATTTTGTAAACTCCGGTCAAGTGGGTTTATTATGATTAACGTAACGCGTAGGTTTACAAAGCGCTTAATTTAAAGGTAGGTAAATATTTATTTTCAATAAAAGTATTAACGTTTTTTTGAAATACTTTTGAACATAGTTTATGAAGATATAATATTACCATACAACATTTTGAAAAAAATTGTATATTTTACTTTTTTTTATTTCTTAAAAAGTTGCATACATTAATTACTTCATATTTTGATGCTGAATATTTTCTGAGAATTTAAATGTATAATAATCGAATTTCGAACGAATAATTATAATTATTTATAAATTATAAATATCAGTAGATTATTTCAAAGTTTAGATAATATGCAGAAGCAGAATGGAGTGGTATAGGTATAACTAGTAAAAGGTCGTTCCATTATTTCGCTCATCAAAATTGTAAATGCTTAGAACTAATATTAATGCGTTTAGGGATTTTAGACTAAGTTTAATTTATCTACCATACAACTACTCAATAGTTTCAACCTTCTTATTATAGTTTCCATCGCTTACCGATCGTTGAATATCTTTTGCCCATTAATTTCTTAATAGTCTCCTAAATTATCCAAAATCCTCTCTCAGATTAATGTTAAAGTTCCGTCTCATCTCACGCGTAACTTTGCCTGTTTCATAAACCCAATTTGTACTTCTAAGTAAAATCATACCTATACTCGGGAGTTTAGTTTAACAGAGAGAGTATTTACACATTTTCCTACTTTATTTTTGCACAAGTAAATAAGTAATATAACCACTAATATTTAATTATCATTCAACATTTATTTGTGACAAAACAACATACTATAATAATAAAAAAAATTGAGTTCTACCCCCCTCTCTTGGATGACCACTGATTCTAAGCATAACCGCTGTGGTAGTAATATATTTCAATTATTGTAAGTTTTATATAAATCTTATACTAATTTATGTCAAATAGTATTTTATACTTCATATTAAGCTATTTTTATACTTTATATTTATTTCTATAATATTCTTATTATAATTTCTTTATTTATTATCATTCATTTTGAATTATATTAACTATATTTTTGAATTCTTTATATGAATTGGCTTCGTGCCATAATAAATTAATAACTAATTAACTATTCGTTCGAAATTTAATTTTTAAAATATTGAATTTGTCAACAAAATATTAAATTTAAAAATATTAAATTAAAAATGTGTGCTGTCCAAGGCAAACAACGATAATTTATATTCAAAAATGTTGTTCTGTAATGACTTCTAATTATGTAAAAAATATTTTCAAAAATATTACCTAATATATTTCAAAAAAATTAAAGTTAAGCTTTAAAAAATTCACCTTGTATATTAATTATAATATGATACCAGTTAGTTACTGGTGTATCTACCTACTATTTATGACTAACGACTACCTATAACGTGTGCGTTCTGAATATGGAGTTAATGAGGTTATTGCCTAACATCGAAAACATTTGAGACCGACATTTCCGTGTCGTATAGGCCGTAGGTATAATATCTTTATATTGTAATATTTGTTTACAATTTACAGAATCCGAATATTGGTACTGTAATATTTAATTTTTATGAACGTTCTGGAGTTATTGTTTGGGACGTTTGCGAAATACGATTGAAAACGTATGTGGTATTGCACTCGTTTTCCGAAATTCTTCAGATTATCCGAGTACTACAGGAAACATTATAAAGTTTAGCTGAAAAACACGCACACGCCTTCGTTGCCAAGCGAAAAAATGTTTATAAAAAAATCACACTATCGAGTTCTGACAAAACAAATGAATAGAATTATTTATCAAACTTAACGAAATTACAATATCAATATTGCAAATTGACTACACCCAGAAATATATGATAATAATGTTATAAATCGTTTTAATTTTAAGCTTATCATTGTACATTTCCTGGTTTCGAAAATGACCTCTGTTAATGGTTATTTAATATTAATAAAACGATTGTATTTAACTATATTAATTGTTTACCTGCATTATTATAATATTATCACTCATCAAATAAAATATAACACATTAATGCTGTAGTATATACCAACCATGATCTCGCTCGTTTTATTCTTTTATAATTGATTTAATAAAATATTGATTTTCATACTTTTCAAATACCTACACTTAAAGACCATATTATGTTTTCAAATGAATAGATTATTATAATCTTTTTTTTCGTTTTGATATATACTTAATTGTATTAAATAAGAATCAACTATTTTTACTGTAAATTGTAATGCATTATGCATATGATTTTTTGAAATGCAAGTAATAAAAATTAGTAGTTTCTTTGATATTAATTTTATTGTAGTAATTATAGAAGTCCTGAATAATGTCTATCAAAAAAATATTAATATGTTATGCAATATTTTTATGTAGCCAACAATTATTGTTTTATTTTATTATTTTTTACAACTGTAGTATATTAATCATAAATATACTACAATTTCAATTTAATATATACTCTAAACCTATTATCATATGAAAATTTTACGTAGATAGTACATAAAATTTAATAATTCTGAAATTACTCGTTTTAATTTCAATAAGTATTTATACATCAACATTTTAAAATATAAATTGACTACCAATTTATACAATTTAAAATAAATAAGGGTAGACCTCATTTGCAAAAAAAAATATTTGTATCACTATAAGATGTCTTAAATAACAAAAAAAACTTAGTAATTGAAAATATGGTCTAAATGTAAACATAATTATTCCAAAAATCAGAATTTGAATACATACATACGTTATTAAAGAGAAGAAATATGACGAACACACTTAACGAATCTCACAGAATGATTATTGAGGACGCAATAAATTGCATATTTATTATGTAGTGACGATTTGCGTGTCACTTTCTTAATCTTAAATGATATTTACATAATAGTATATGCTATGACATTTAATTTATTAATACGATATAAGAAGTTTTATACCTAGAATCAAATTATTGAGTTTTGTTTTTATCAGTTTTAGTGGTTTTTATACTCGTATTATTAGGTAGGTATTTATTTTATAAATTAGACAGCTTATAAGTTTTATTTTATTGTTAGACAAACAAAACAATGCATTTGTTTTATTGATGATTTGGTTTTTCGGCTTCATTTAATCAGTTAAAAATAAAATTTAATAACACCCTTGAAATCAATATCATAACATTTATAGCCCACTTAATACTATCGTTATCAAACCAATGACGATTTTTCATGAAAAATAACCGCAACGAAGAAAAATAAATAATAAGTGCCCTAAATCCTAGTAGTTACTGTTTTACTAAAAATTGCATATTTAAAGTATAAACATTGTATCCATTACTCATTATTTATTACGTAATTAAGTATACACTTCAGATTAATCAAAACCACTAAATTTAATTATCTAACTACATTTTTAAGTATATCAGTAATTTCTATACGCATTTGTTGAGTGGAAATTAGTTTAATTCTCGATCGTGTATTTTTACAGTACTATTTGTTTCATACAATTTATTTAATTAATAACCATGACTCGAGTCTTGAGTTATAATTATTTAACATCATTATTATTATAACCCATACACAATGCTATCACTTCACTTGAAAACCTCTCGACCCAAAACAAATGAGAATATTTGGAAAAATGTTCTTGATAACAATCTAGTTCATCGTCTTGTTGCCAAACAAATAAATTTAATTTAAAAAATGCGAAATTAAAAATAACTTACAATCTTAACAACAGTATTGAGAACATTTTAAATTCTGCCCACTCCCCCTAATTGTTATATTATTATGTAATGTCAATGTTGAAATACCTTTACGACTTTGCAATCTTTTAATTGACAAATTTTATAAATAAAATAAATTTACATGATTTATTTTCAGGCGTTTTAAATAGGCAAAATAACATCAGTTTTATACATCTTCCATTTTTCGATTGTTATGCAAACGTAATCGGTACCTATAAACCATAAAATCTATTAAACTATAGCAAACACTGGTTGCCTGATTAGGAATTAGATTTATGGGCACTGCATTCAAACGTGTCCCATTGAGATAAGTTACTTGAATAATATTATTAAATTGGATTCATAAAACAATAAACCTAATAATATGATCATTTTGTAAAAGTATGGCACAGGAAAATAATCTGACAGAAAAAAATTCATACGTATATAATTATGTATATTATATTTTATTAAGTTTATATATAGCTAACAATTCAAAACTACTTCTAGTGTGGACATCAAATATGTGAAAAATAACCTGCGAGAAACGATATCAAACATTCATAAATTTTTATTTTTATTATTACGCAATAGTATTGTGTAGACTTATTACTGTAATATTATGAACCAAATACGATCTCTTCAGTAATCATAATAAATCAATGGGATTTTTGTTGAAAACTATTCAAAATGTATACTAAAAAACAATTTTAACTGTTTTCCATGCTTGTTTTTGAATTTACCAAAATCCGTAAAGCGTAGGTATATGTTTTATTGTTATATCATAACCAATAATTATGTCCTAGCTATACTTCCGATTTCAGAATTTTTTTTTTTTATAACCTAACTAATTACTAAAAGTTTATGGGAATTAGCAATTAAGATATTATAATACAAAAATACTACAATTTTAAAGTAGATAACTTTTTTATAATAAAAATAAATAAGTATATAAAATATATTGTTGAATATCCACCTAGATTAATTAGAAATATCATGTGGTAATACAAACTTATTTTTATAAAATTATAGCTACCATTTGTTTTAATTGTAAATTATTAATTAGTCGCATTTATTAAAAATGTTGATCTATCTAAATCCAAATTTAAATTAGCAATTTCCATGTTTTTTAACTGTAAATAGGTATTACAGATAATATCTTTATAGTCTTTGCATAAAAATTCTAAAAATAAAATCAATTAATTTTATATAAAACATGAATAAACGTAATTAATGTAGCAAAAAATGATTTAGTTTATTTCTTATTATACACTCTTATATTTTCTGCATAGTTTATAGTTCTTTTAAACTAATATGAATTATTTTAATTTTAAAACATCATATATTATTCTCTTCTAAACCTGTTCAATTTTTTTTTTTAATTTTGATTTTTATATATTAACATTTTGTTTGTAAAATATATCATATCCATAACAATTTACTATAAAACGAGTGGTTCTCATTTGAAATCAAAATGACAGTCTTGCATACGAAGACAAATGATCGTTCAAGAATTATCTCGAAAAATTAAGAAAAACTAAATGACATAATACATTATTTAATTTTATCACAGAAATACTATATAGGTGATAGAGGACTTCTAGAACATACTGTATGTATATGTATATTTAAATATACACACATTTACGCAACTAACTATTTTTATATTTATAGTGATAACTAATAAATTATATGACAGTTAAAAATAGATAAAACGTTTGTGGTTAAGAATCAGTAACTTTTTAAAATTTTCTATAATGAATGTTTTGATAATATTTTTATTTTATTCATAAATGCCAATGAGTAGTTTTATTAATAGATAACATTATTTCATAACGTATAACAGGATTAGACTTAGATAATATTTAATAACAAATAAAGTGCAATTAAGTTCAGTTATACTGATATACTAACTCAATACACATTTAATTCCTTATGCCTAAGATATGAAGCACATAATTAATGGAATGAACCATACGGTGCTTAGGGTTATAATCTCAACAAGTGGGATGAAAAGGAATATTGAAAGGATTATTGTTTTTAGAATGATAAGAAGAAACACGCAATTTCATATTATATATATATATATAACATATATATGATAAAATACCAAATACATCAAACGAACCGTTGGGTCTTGGAAAGTTGATGCCGTTCAGAAAATTGTTTTTTTGGACATATGCGATATTAGTATATTATGCTAAAAGTAGAGACTCGAGAAAAAAAAACGTCTAACAAGAATTTGTGACATGTTACATTGTGCGCATGGAATGTTCATAAATTTGGCATTGTAGGTAAAAAAAATCTAAAACTAAAATAGTTTATTGTTTTGTGATATCACGGGTATTTGGCACTCACTCGCTCACGTGAAAACATCAATTGGAGTACTGTTAAACACCGATACGCGATGGAACGCGGGGTCAAACAATTCCGTAGCACAAAGCAAACACAAAACTAAAATGATAAACGCCTAAAAAAAGAAAATAATGAAGTATTGAAAAAATAAAATAGCGTCGGTAAGTCGCACCAAGTGCACGAATGAAGTCTGCAGTTGATTGGCTGTACACGTCAATGTGTGATTGACCGCTCGTGCCAAACTACCTATTCTTAAATCGTTTAGATAATATAAACGCATGCGTTACTATTAAGACGTATAATAGGTATATTATTATTATATGAGATATCATAATTTATAGAAATAATGAAAAGTACTAGTATTTCCAGCAAACGATACACGTATAGGTATTTGCTGCTATCATTATAATAAACTATACGCATTACGTTGATGAGATTCGATTGAATATTACATTTTTCAAGAATGATTTTATTCTATATTATTTATAATATTTTATATTACGTCTCTACATGTAAGGCATTGGCTGCCTCAATATTGTTTTTCACCGTCATCGTCAGCTGCTAGTTTGCTGCTTCAGCTGGCCTAACATACTCGCAGACTGAATATTATATGCCATTTATTACGTTTTGAAAAATGTTTTTTTCCGTTTTATAAAACAAAAATTATGTTATTCGTTTTACTAATATTATGGTTTATTACAAAAAACTTAAATATTGATATTTCACCGTACATTAATTCAAATACTCGGAATAAGAGATTATGGCTACCAACGATATAATATACAACATAATTTTAGATATTAGGCAATCGGACATACATATTGACTACTGCTAACACATTAACTTTAACTCGAAATACTTAAACACGCCGGAGTCATTATTATTATGATAATCATTTCTAATTTAAAAGATTATTATTATAATAATTATGGTATTAATAAGGAAACATATATGCGTGTACAATTATAATATATTTTAATTTTAATGTTTCAACAACGATAAATATAAAATGTACTCTAATTGAACAACTGTTTTGATAAAAAAAAATGTATCAGTCTAAGAGCAAACAGAATAATAACAATTAGTAGCTGATTTTATTTATAAATTAGACGGATAAGATACACGAGTCAGAGATAATTAAGTTTGTAGATTATAACGCATATATTATAATTTAATAAAATATTATTATTATTAAGTATTTATAATCTTTTTAATTAATAAAGTCGTTAATAGATTTAAAAACTGTATGTATTGGTATGTATATACTAATCGTCAGTTTACAAAGGTAAAAAACAAAAATGAATTCCGTAATAAAAAGATTAGTTTTGATAGTTGTTGAAACATAATATACGAATAACGAGTACGTGTACTAATATTCTATGCGTAGTTACGTCCAGAAAAGAATTAAATAATGATGAAATATTGTCGAATTTTCAATAATACCATTATTTGAACACAGTGATTATAGTTTTATTCATATATAAACTATTGGAAAACAAACATCATAGTATTCGAATAAAAGTTATCTTAAACTGAATTATAAAATAATACGTACATGGTTATTTAATTTCACTTTAACATCTGAAACTATATTCTAAACTATGCAGCAGCTTACGTCGTCAATTATAATTAATTGATATGTAAACATAATTTATTGAACTCGGGCGGAATAAAAATTGTTATCGATAAAATAACAGAACCGATATTTATACATTTAAATTAGAAATTTTATCAAAAGGTACATAATACATATTATTACAATACATATATTACATAGTATTATCAATCGGTTTCAAACTCGTATAGGTACGTATACACGTAATACGAATCCCAGTTGTTTACAATTAATTTTTTTTTTTTAAGAATAAACCACTATCTCTACATTGTTATCTGTTATTTTTCAATTATTATACTTGAAGGTTGAAATACATATTATTTTGATTCGGGAATGTTCAATATTTGAGTTTCGAAATTGTGCCTAATCGTTTTGACTTTGAGCGATACCGAATATAATACCAAAGTGATGATAAGGTCGTTCGTGTAATGGGTCATCGTACCCCGGAATATACTACATAATAATATTATATTTTAATTCTATCACGTTATGTATTATAATATTACAGCCGTTTATCGTAATACCTACTTTTTCAAACCTCGCGATCGTTTGTTATTATAGCGTTAGGTACTGTTGGATGTCGAAATTATGATAAATCAATATTATTATTTTAACACATGCATGCAAATGGGTACACGCTCGGTATATTTGTTCATTTGTTGGCGTTTAGAATAATATCTGAAATTCACGCCGAAACGATTCGGCAAGATTACAATTATTTTAATCGGGTTTATTATTATTATTATTTTTATTTATTGATTCAACCTACCCACTGCGTGGATGTCATATTTTAGGTGCCAAACCAACAAAATACGAGTAGAGACCGAGACGGGTGATCCGCGAATTTCTTGATTTGATTTTTTTTTTTTTTTTAAGTACCAAACGACTGCAGTAACAAATGACCTCGCTCAATGAAAACAAAATAGCAGTCGTGTTAGCGACTAAAAAACGCTGAGAAGGCTCTTCAGAGTTCCCGTCTGTATATTATAATATTCCGTGCGGATACTACACAATATTACACTAGAATAATATGTTTGTGTTCGATGGACGGTCGTTTCATCGACATTATATGCGTACATTATATTATTATAATATCGAAGTATGTAATGTATTATATATTTATGTATAAAAGTACAGTACCATTATACACGCATGGGTGCGATGGAAAAAAAAATACTCATAAAAACGTGATGCTCGAAATTCCGTCGAGTGGATTTTCGATCATATATTGATATATATATATGTGTGTGTGTGTGTGTGTGTGTAGGTATTATATATATATATTGTGCACACTGCACATATAAAGACAAACACAACGACACCGATACGAGCCTTTATTGCAGAAATATTTCTATAGAAGTACGATGTATTATATATATTATTATATTGTCATCAGCTCTTTACAATTTTTTTTTTTTTTTGTCTAACGTATAAGGGCCGCCCGCGATTCAGTTCATCTCGACATTTGTGACAGTCAGATCCGTCATCACGTGCTCAATTAATACCCGGTCGTGTTCCATATTATAATATAATACCTACCCTACCTATTTATTGAATGAAACTATACTTTTAAGACACGTTTTGATAACCATATAATAATAATATACATGCGGTGTGTCTACGATAACTAAAAACACTCATTAGTCATTATCTATCGGAGTAGAATTGTTCAATTTTAATCATGATTATTTTGTTTGTCAAGATACTAAAGAACTCAAACATATATATACAGAGTGACTCACCAATCAAGCTCAACCATTTTTGGAATTTTTAAATTTAATTAAAAACCATACTGCATTCAAATTCTTAAAATTGTTTGTGTTACTTTAGGATGTGGGTTTTGTGGCGATAAAAACTTTTATTTTTTAAATGAGAACCACCTCTTTTTTCATTATATAATATTGTTTAATGCATAGCGTTATAATACATGTTGATATGTAGATATCTAATTCAAAATTTGAACGAGTAGTTTTTCAGCTATTAAAATATTAATATTAAGGATAATAGTTCTTAAAATAGTTTTACAAAAATATAAAACATGTAAAATATACATTCTATAATTGTAGATGTTATGTCGAATCTTATACTTGTTATAGATGGACTATTATTATAGCTTATACCTAAGTATTAATTTAAATTACAAAAGTATTAGTATTACTAAAGCCTCCATATTTTACAAATACATAATACACAAAAAGTGTCAAGAATTTAAAAAATAAAAAAAAAACAACAGATTATTAAAGAAAAAACAGCTGTGATGATACTTTATGAACCTACACGCTGTATAGTATTAGTATATATAATGTATATGTATGCTTTTTGGGTTTTTTTTAATGTATGTGAAGTTTAATATAACAGTAAGACTTTTTATTAAATTGCAACACCGCTCATTTTTACCACCAATTATTTTTCTTTGTATTTTTTCATGAATTTTATTTTTGGCCGTATTAGCTTTATGAATGTTACGCAAGTTGATTATTTTTGGTGTGTATAAGAGTATGAAATAGTTTTATTAATCGGTAATTTTTAAACTAAATGAGATATGAGTTTCCTGCTTATTTCTTTCAATAGTGTGTCATGCAAATAAGTTAATATAATATTTATTGGATCACAGAGAGAAAATTAAATAAGGGACTAAAATTCTAAGATAAAAATTATTTGTAATATTTATAAAAAAAAAAAAAAAATGCAAATAAACATATTTAGGGTGAACATGTGTTATTTTAAAATAAAAAGAAGTTGTGTTGGATATAAAAAAGGGGTAAAATTGTATTCTTTAGTATAAATACGAATAAAACAATCATGGTTAAACTTATACCTATTGAAATATATGTCCAGTTATTGTGGTTAACTTGTTAATTATCATAAAAAAAGTGGGTAACACTCTGCTGCACAGTAGGTATTAGGTATCGAGTGGACCCCGGAACTATAATAGATGTGTTAAATTACTTAAATTTGAATGAAAATGAAATGTATCAATGTATCATTGTATACGAAAAACGTTTCTGAACGGGGATGATTTTTCAGCCTAAGATATGTTATTGCAGTAGGTGGTGTAAAAGGTGAGATATGTTCATGGGCGTCCTCAAGGAGGGGGGGCAAGACGGGGCACTTGACCCCCTGGAAATTGGAATAATGTTTTTTCCACAGCAATTGGTAAAATTCCTAATGAGAAATAAGCTTCTAAAAATAGGTCTACCTATGTATTTAGATAAAAAAAAAATTTGCCCCCCCCCCTAGAAAAATGTCTGGGGACGCCCATGCATATGTTGTAATCACCTAAATACCTCAAAACTAAATCATGAACAGAAAATGCCAATTCAAACAATTGCAAGTGTATGTTTCAATTTTCCATGAATAGAGTAATTTTTAACTATAAAAAAAATCTAAAACTATTAAATTTGATTGTAAATCGTTTTTTTAACCGTTAATTTTTGATTTCATAAAACTTTAAACTTAAGATAATTTTTTTTATTTAACTTACGCTCAATTTTTTTACAATAATTGTTAACCAATTTATGGAAAATCTTGTGTTAAATTTTTAATTCTCAGCTACTTATACAAAAAAATTATAAATCTGTAACTGCAAAGTAACTTGCAAATATTCATGGTTTTAACAAATTTTTGTCAATATTTGAACTCCAAAAGCCGATAAAAAAAATTGTGCATATGTATTTCTATAATTTTTAAACCGCTATAAGACTAACTCATGTGGTACTTAGTATTAATTTTTCAAGCATTTTGAATAAGCCAAAAAATTGTATAGGTTTTTTTAAAAAAAAAATATAATAATATTTCAAAAACCTATAAATATTATACCCTTAAAATAAGTGAAATGTTTTGAAAATTAAATTATGTAAAGAAAACGCCAATCTAAATAACTGGTGAAATTGTCAAATATATATGACTTGTATTTTTTAAATAATAACAAATATTTAAAACCGTTTGAGGCGATAAATTGTTATCATTAAGCGATTTATAGTAAAAATTTAAAATCTCCGTTTAGTCTAAAAATTAAATGTTACAAAATCATATTATAATGTCTATTTTCAATATACCTAGTACCTAAACTCAAATTTTAGGAATTTTTTTATCGACAATTTTTAATTGAAGTTATAAGATATATTTTATTGTAGTTTCATTCAGTGAATAAGATACATTTTAAAATTGTAGAATATATAGTCTAACTTAAAATCTTAACCTGACTAAATAAAACTAAGTTTGTATACAAGAATCAATACCGCTACATCGAATAACGATTTTCATGATATAAATCAAAACGTAAATGGGCCCTTCTTTAAATTTTGAAAAATTTAAAAGCAGGTATAGCTAGTGTCTGGTATGGTATATGTGATCCTCCAACTAATATGCCGAATCACCGTATCAAATAAATTAAGGTGAATTTAATATAAACAAGAATAACGAAGGCTAACTGGTATTTGTGGGTACATATAATATGTCAATTGATATAATAATTGAAATTCAAAAAAAAACTAAAGTATCTACATATTATGATCGCCTTTAAAATATTTTAAAAACTGAATACCTGATTCTACAGTTTGTGATAAATACTATTACTAACATTAAACAAAATATGTTCTTTATACATTACCTATTACAAGAGGGAAAAACTAAATAAATCGTGACACTAAGCGACTTGAGTGATCAGATAAATACAAAAAAAATATTTAATTTATGTGATTACTGATTATCATGTACCAAAAATAAACCATTAGTATCAATGGTGGTTTTTGAAAATAGATTGTTATTTTTGTATAGTTTTACACATTTGTAAATTAGTCATTATTTAACTTTTTAATTGGTATAAGCTACAAATTACGATAAAATGCAACCATATCGTCTTGTATGTATAGCTAATCTTTTTAGCTATCTGCACTATATTATACAAAACGTATTCTCCTGACTGTACAAATCGTTTATCGTGACTTATAATATTCAAAATTTTAACGTCTATCGACCTATCTAACCTCGTTTTGTCATAATATATATACTATACGAATCTTAACTCAAAATAGTACTTAGCTAAACTAATTTCGACAATATTTTTTAGTTTTCATGGTGCTGCTAAAATGTAATTTTATACCAGCTATATCTTACAAGCTTCAACTGTGTATAACCTTTAAAATTAAAACAACGAATAAATGCATTTAAAAGTATTAGAATATTAATAAAATGATTTAAGTAGAAAGAATTAGATTAAAAAATGAAACAAAATAATTAAATATTTATAAAAAAAAAAAATACACTAGATAAAAATGTTGTGTAAATCTATATAGAACTCCATTCATCTCCTTTACACTACAGGAATTACCTGCGTAAAGTGAAGTAGATCCACAGTGGTAAACCGTCGTCAAAATGCAAAAAAAACCATAATTTAATAAAATAAAAATTGAAAATGTCAAGTTTTAAAATACATCTCTACGTATTATATACGATATAGGTGTACCAATAGGTATAAAGTGTAAAAGACGTTTCAAAAGGGATAAATACAGTGTTGGTAAAGTTCCATTTTTTTTTAGTAATTTCATCTTATTACAAATCACCGTACAAATTGTAATTAAATTATTCTCTAGCTACTGTAACTTATGTGATCTTGTTACACATTACTTTTAAATTAAAAAACAACTTCATTACTATTGAAGTTACTTTTAATTTTTTTATTTTTAAAAATATTATTGAATTGAAACGCGTGATCAGAATATATTGTATAACGGTAGGTACTTAATAATCTGAAAATAGGTAGGTGTACAAAAATGGTTATATGAAAACCAAAAAAAAAACGGTATTTAATATTTGTTAAACACACTTTATTTTTATTTTTTAAATTGTTTCTAAATGACAATGCATTTTTAATTATTAATTACTTAAAATTGAAATCCTTAGTCAAGTAGTTATTACAAAAATATTACTGTTCGAAAATTTTATTTATTTTAATGGTATATTTACAAATATTATCAGTTGATTCTTAAAACACGTATTAAAAAAAAAAAAAAAATGTTGAGTAATTTAGTAATTTTACTACGAAAAATTAATTCAAATACATAAAAATGACTTAAAAATATAGTACCTATTGGCTATTTACCTAACTATATATTATAACGTTAAGTTATTCTCAAACATTGGATAAATATGTGTGGTGAGCTACCGCGTCGACCATATACTATGCACGTAACTATGTGATATTAAAACAGTACTAAAAGTTTTCGGGAGGACATTCTTTGTTCATGCATGGGATGCGACGGTCCAGGTCATTAAAAAACATATAAAAAGAGATAATTTTGTTAAATTTCTAACGTGGAATAAAAGTTATTGAAAATGTATTAGTTTTATCGAGATGACGTACTTGCATGACTTTTTCATTCCTTTTTGCGGAAATATCTTAAACATTTTATAAAGATGAGAGTGCATTGAAAGCTGATGACAACCGAAGACCGGATCATCTTCAAATAGACATTTCCATCTCTCAATGTATGTCATCCTATATGCATTATTTATTTTTTTTGTTTTTATTCTCGAGGATAAACGGTGAGTCGATGTAACTTTGAAAGTACTAAAATATAATATAAATATATATGTGCGCTTCTATGGTCCTCGGGCCAATCGTTTTTTTTTTTTTTTTATTCGATATACAAATCAACAATTTACTGGATTAAAAAAATATCCGCCAAATTGAATTGCTGTATGAAAATTAATTGTTTTAAACAATTATTTTAGAGTGCGCAATGTGCTTCAAACCGAAAAAAATCCAATTTAAATCATCAAAATATACCGAAAAGGTGATTGTACAGAACGTTAAACGGATTGCATTGTCTATAAATACACTATTATCGGATAAATTGTACACGTTAACATATTGTAATCAAACACTTGAAGTACCTATGATGACGTTTTATCTATGGGTTATGTACAAATGGAGCAGTTAAATTATTAAGTGTAAAAAGTATTGCAAATGTTTACAGAATGTAAATAAAATATAATGAGGCTAACTGCGGTTAATTTGTCTTGAAACACAGCATAATCGTCAATGGCAATCGCTAATATAATAATATAATATTGTGGTTTTCGTTATAACAGTGTGCAGCAGATGAAACATCTTATGTGATTATATGAACAACCATCATCATAATCAAGCATAGTGAAATATCACGCTTGATTTATCTAAATTAATATTTTTTGCTTAGCTAAATGTATAATAAGTGTTATTTATTTTTCGTTTGTTATGATGTTATATAATGAACACAAATCGATAAAACCGATATTAGTTTTAATATATGTGGTTAAATTAAATAGATGAAGATGAAGTAATCCGTCGTTGAATAATTAGCGCGATATGTCTTATGAGTTTAAAAAAAAGATGCATTCACTGGTAATAAATTGGTACCTTACTAATAATAATGATGAGTCAATTAATTACTGATAATATGTATATTATATTTAATTTTTAGATGATCATTTGATTAAAAAAATCACTGGGATCGTACAACTTTTGACTTAATTATATTTTACCTAGTTTACTCTAGATATTTATAAGGCAATGCCAAGACTTGGAACTTGAAAAGAATGATATTTGTTAATACATATTATTCAGTATTTTATTAATTTTAAATATGAAATTATTTCTAATTAAATTTGTTAAATGCTTACAAGGGAATAAACTTAAAAAAAAATTATTCAAAAAGTGTAATAAATAAAAATATAAGAAAATACCTATGTATTATACTTTGTATCGTCTGAATTATAAAATATTATAATTTTAATTGAATTTTATATATTGGTACTACATTTTATTTATAATTGAATTTTCTTCATTTATTTAGGTATTAACACAATAAATACGAGTATTAAAAAAAATCATTAAATTTAGAAAATCACTTATATTTACTAAAATATGCAAAAATAAGCAACTTATTATATATTTTTTGCTTTTGAGTTTTATGTAAAAAAAATAGTGTGCTTCAGAATTTCGTGGGTTAATGTTAATTTTCACAACTTTTATGTTTACTAAATAATCCATTATTACTTTTAAATACAAATCAGTGATTTTACGAATTATTTTAATTTTAATATCTAGTCTACTTTACTAAAATATATCCAATATTAGTAATGTAGGTATATAATTAGGTATTTACAATTTTCAAATATTTTAAAACTATGAAAAAAGCCATTTAAATTTCGTACATCAACAATAAATGCACATATATCTATTAACATTTAAAGCTAGTTATATAAGTACTTATAAACATGCAATGATCACCAAAAATATAATGACAAACCCACAATTTTTATAATAACAATTGGATAAAAATTACATTTGAGATAACTTTATCCTATTATTTGTTCTCAGATAAATGTGAAAATAATAAATTTTGGAACTGATTTATTCATAATAGCTATACATGTTACATTTGAGTTTTTGATCATTTAATCATTAAACATTGTTGTCTGTTGATATAACTTTTAACATACGAGAAACAAATAAAAATCACGGAATTGATAATATTGATGTTCAAGGAGAAATTCATATCTACCAAGGTGAGTAATAGTAAATAATTTAACGACATGTCACACTCCGTAACATTTTACTTGTCTATTAATATTATAGTAACGCGGCGTTGAGCTTGGTTTAGGGTATTCGCATGGTTTTTATAGCCAAAAATGTTCTTTTTATGGCTCTATAGTCTATACGGAATATACACTATATAACCCGAAACCGCGTTGGTTTAAGTTAAATTAATTGCACGCCATTAAGATAAACGAACGGTACAATTTAATTTAAAAGTTCATTTAAGATGTTCGAAATATTGCTATCGTAATATTAGGTATAGTATATGTTAGCTAATCCTGCACGGCGTTGCCCATAACAAATTAAATGACCATGCATTCACCTTTTCTTCAAGTCCATTAAATGTAAGTCATTTTGCTAGGTTCCAATAAACCCGCCTGTGAGTTTCTCTTAGAAAAGCAAAATACATCTATATTATACTATTAAGTACATATACTAAATTTCAGAATCATTAGTGCAAAATATACTTGGCTATAGATCACTTATATACGCGCGCACACACATACACATAAAAATTGCATTTGAATACTATAGATACATGCAATGTGATGCGTTTAAATATCTCTACACTTATTGTTATTTTTAAATAATTTTATGTATTAGAAATATAAAATCAAAAGAAAGCAATAAAATTGATAAAAATATACTTTTATTAAATGTTTTTAATTTCGAATACCTAAGCAGAATATTTTTTGTAGTATTTCGATACATAAAAATTGATCTTCACATTTTAAAAAACGAGTACACGTTGCCATTTAAAAAAGTAAAATTTATAAAATAATCACTATAAAAATTATAAAAGAGGTCTAATTTTTCTTCAAAAAGAGTATTGTCTTTTGATACCATCGAATAATGTAAAAAAAATATTTTCAAAAAAGTTAAAACTTTTTGAAACAATAGTACAAACCCAAATATATAACCTTGTATATTATTTCTATCGTGATGATAAATCATTTCAAAATCTTTTTTTGCAAATATAAAACCTACGACAATATATTTTAAACAAAATTATTTACTGTGCAATTATTGAATTATATATTATGAAAAGATTCACAAAAACTGATTTTTTTTTTTTTTTAAGTTTCATCATCATATCAAGAGTGGGCGAATATGAAGTGTAAATTCAACTCTGCACACTTTCTTGGCTAAATTTCAAATACACAAAATAAATATTTACATTTAATTGGTTTGATGTTAAATAATCGGTTGATTGTTTATCAACATATTGTTACGAAAAAAAATATTCTGCTTCAGAAAATCAAAGGTTATAAGTGAGACGTGAAAAAAATAATTAAGAAACCAATTTTCAACATAAAAATTATACTTAAAAAAAAATTTTTGTCAAACGTATATATAGTGTGTCGTAGTGCGTAAAAAGTAGAACTCCAATGACCGAAACGTAAATTATTAAAAAAAATAAATGCATAATGTTTTTATGTTTTGCTTTTCTTAATCTATCTGAAATTTGATTTTGATGACTTAATAACAGTAAATATGACCACATTATGATGTAAAGAGTGTTATTAATTAAATATTGTTCTCGGTGATGTTTGTGTTTATGTATATTATGGTATATTATATATATTATTATAGTTATTACGCTGCCACTTTTAACTTATTGTACACAATAAACTTAAAAATAAATAAAATAGTTTGCAGAATTATACGCACTACAATGACATGGTAGGTACATACTATATGAACAACAATGCAAGTAAATTGAGCGTTCCAGTTTATTTTTCAATACTTACAAATTGGCGAGAAAAAATGATTATTGCAAAAAAAGAGAAAAAAAAAATAACAAACAATTTTCAACACTGTTAAATGAAAGTATTATAGAATGGTAATTAAATGTATTTATAGTTTAGGTCTAAATATTGTTCTGGAAAATAAAGGGAATCATAAAACAAGAAAATTTGAATGAAACTTTTCGAGATAGTTTAGTTTACAACGCAACGAAAGCATCTATAGTAGCTTTTATATGGTTTCGTTAAATTAATATTCGTGTTTAATGATTCATGCATAGCACTTGTTAAGATTGTATCCTTTAAAAATTTTTCAGACTATCGCCAGTTGAATTTTTTCAGTATACATAACTGGGAAAATCAAAAATGATCTATTTCGAAAACAGTTTGAACTATTTTGGCTGCCTACAAAAACAGCTGTATGTAAAACATATTTTTATCAAACTTTGTTCAGTGATTAAAAATCGTATGCATAAAACAAGACATTTCAAAATAAAATAAAAATAATATGATAAATATAAAATTAAATATTATGTAAATTATTTATTCGAGATTATTTACAAACCGTATTTTTATATTGGGACTGTATTATTATCTTATAGCAACTCATAAATAGTCTTCGTTAAGTATATTATTATACCTCATTAATGAGAACTCTGTCCATGATGAATACTTTAAATATTTTTGTATAAAATTATGCTCATATACATAATATGAAATCCAATCGATTCTTTTTGTCCGTCAATATCATAAAAATAAGTTATTCATACGGTCGAAGACACGCGTTCAACAAACCCATTAATATACTATAATGAAACCACATGTTGCACGATTTTTGTAGTATTAATTAATTGAGTATGGAGTATTGAGATAACTGAATAAAACGAATCCATTTTTCTAAACTTCGTGATGTATTTAATGCATCGTTTGGCAATAATGTATTGATAGAGTTTGCATTGCCCCATACATCATGTCATCTACGTCGACTATGTTGAACTTCGAATATATAATGCTTAGTAATATATTATAATAATAATATATTGTAGATAAGTGCATTCAACCTCCATCATGAAAACATATTATAATCAATGCTTTAAACGTTCCAAACAAAAATGTCATACTTTTTTCGTTCCTTTAGAAAATAAACGAGTTTTTTTTAACTATAAAATATATTATACCTACTTGTTCAAATAATATGCCTTAAATTTAAAACTTCTATATTATAATATAGTTGTTATGCATTTAATTTACCACAATGTTTCTACTACTATGTATTCAAAAAGATAGAAATTATTGAATGCTATATACAGTCTGTATTTCAGGATGATTAAAATTAAACTATGACATCAAATCTTAATTTATATTTTTTTATCTATGTTTTTATCCATTTATTCATGATTGGCGGGAAATATGTTATAGTTATTATTCTTTATTTTAATTTTTTTTGTAAAAATGAAAGTACCTTTTATTTAAAAGGAACTCATGTCTTCCAAAGTATGGCACCAAACTTGTTAAAATGAACTCAGATCAAATGAGAACAAACGAACCTACTCAAACTGGCACTCGATCACCGTAAGTAATCTTTTTTTACTTTGAATATTATATATAAAAATAAAAACGTTTTTTTTATAGTCTAATTTCCTTAACTCCTAAAGGAAACACCAATAAAATAATGGATCGTCATTTGTCAAAAGTAATTCGATTTGTGCCATGTACAAAATACGTTGATAGTGATCCCACACTTATTTTCATTATCGTGGTGGCATCCTCATCATGTCACCTAATATCACATTAGAAACAAATAACTAGGTCGTGGCATAAAACATTAATTTCGGTACCACTGCTTATAAACACTGATACTAAAAGATATTTCAAAATTTAGAAATACATTTCACCGAATTTATAACGATGTCATAATTCAATAGAGTTATAAGGTAAGCCGGTATATCGCCACGCATTCCTATAAATAGCGAACAATATTATTCAACATCGATATGCACAAATACACTATATTATGTGCATTCAACATAATAGTATGCAATGTGCAGTTTGGTTACGCGTATCGAGGAATGCCGCCGTTTTTTTCTTTTATATTTTTAATTTATACTTTTTTTTAACCTGTAAAGCCGTTTTACATCGAATCAAATCCTATTACATGCTACTATTTTTTACCCGCTTCGGAATCGCCTTCGAGCCCATCCAACCGCGACTAATCACCGTGTAACCACCAATATAAAATTATAACATTATATACGATATACGTATTAAACTGAACACAATAATAGTATTATCATTATTATTAATATTGTGTAATGTTTGTACATACGTTACGTTGTATAGGTTAAACTTGTTACGATTGACGGCAATGAATACAATATACATAATATAATAACTGCGACAAAATCAATACCACCAATCACCATGTATACCAGGTACATGGACATAAAAAATATCGAATAATGATGAAAAAAAACTATTTATTTCTTGCGAGTAAGCGTTAGAAATTAATATGATAATGAGAGCAAACATTTAGTAAAATATGTCAAAAATTGATATTTACAAATGGTCAGTAAAATAATCATGAAAGAAAACAAATAGATTAAGAATAAAGATCACACGAAATTACAAAATTAACCATAACCTCTCATACTTATCAAGTGTCGAAATTATGAATAGCAGAAAAAAATTATTTTAGTTGACTTACTTCAAAACATACACAAGAAACAAATATATTATATAAACTAAAAACAAAAAATAATACTTTTTTTAAAAAAATAGAATCGTGCCAATTATTTTGGTCATGGTGTTAAAACAAAAAAAAATAGTAAGCAAAAGTATATTTAAATAAAAAAAAAAATGCTTATATCGTATATAAATTTCATAAGTAAAGCGGAGTCGTGACCATCATTATTGCTGAAGTTCTAATACTCGAATGAAAAAAATAGCTATAATTATCATTTTAATGCATGCGGAAAGTCTACGCACATCACGAAAGAGTACACGCGAGTATGACGCATATTTGACGCCATTTCGTCTGCAGATAATAATAATATGTATATTGTATAGTCATAAAAATTGTATATGTATTTTTTTCCAATACTTTCGATATTATTATGTATCAACCGGTGCTTTCGTATAATTTTCAGGTACAATATACTAATAAATAGTTATAATTAGTTTTACATAAAATAAAAAAAAATGCATAAATGATTTGACGGCAATGGGTTATAAGGCTAATGTTGATTTTTTTTTTATTGTGTTAATATTAATTTCAAACCACGTTTAAATACAAAAAATCATATATCAAAATGTATGAATTAAAATTGTACTTTTAATTTTTTGTAGTATATATTAAATATTATACTGTTGTTATTTATGAAGATTATTATTATTATACGCGTTGAACACCCAAAATATCGGCTGAGCTATCGTATGGACGTGATGAAAACCGTTAGGTATGACACACCTATATTCGTAAGACCCACACGATCCGAACTAAGGGTGTATTTGAATTAAGTACGTCATGTAAGTCGATATGTTTCAACAAAATGTGGGCCAGTTTCGTGTGTCCAGCTCGGTTAATTTTGAAATATGACGCACGTTAACGTGAAACGATAATAATATTATATTGTTTGACGCACGTTGTCATTCGTGTAGGTCGATAATATGTTTTGTAACATTTTCACCCATTCTTACTAAAAAAGCAAAAAGTAATAAATTGTAATAACGTAAAACGTACAAGTACGATTTAATATGTTTAATCTATCGAAAATGTTGTGACACTACCGTCGCACTTGTTCCAAGTAGCTTTTCATGTTTATTTACAATATAAATTGCACATTATTATTTCGTGTTTATTATTTACAAATATACGATAAATCCGTGCGTGTATCGAACGTCTAACACTCGAACTTATAATGCAATACTACAGGAATTTATCTATTTTTTTTTCACAGTGATTTCTTGACATTTTTTTAATACAATGTCTGTTTTTAACTACAAATTTTGGAAATAAATTAAGTTTTACGAAGATGTCAAAAAAAAAATATTTCTAAAACGGAACAGAATAATATTTATTATAAAAGAGTTTTAAAATGTATATGAGCTATTTTAGTTTTACTTATACCTACCTAACTATATTATGCTTTAGATGATTTAACAAGAATGTTTCATCAATAGTGAAGTTATTCAAAATCTGAAATCTTAAATCTTTTTGATATATTTAAATATACTTAAAGTCTTAAGACCATATTATCAAATTATTGAAATCTTTTTATATTATTTAAGAAATATCCTATACTATAGTCTATAGATACATACTTTTCTATTATTTACTTTAAATTATTCACCAAATATTTTTTTTTTTTAAATTTGACCCATCAAAATTATTAAGCGAAATAAGAGTTTCGAGCTATTTTGTGTATTATGGATAATTGGCCCATCAAAAATAGTTTTGAAAGAATTTTCTATGTACAATAAATATTAAACCTAATGTAATATTGTTTACTTTATATTTTTGCTAAAACATTTTTCGTGAACTACTATCCTTAGTATAAACATTTTAAGAGATACCACTGAGATAAAACTCGTTCAAGTGCTAAATAAGGTACATAAAATGTTCAAAAAACTTAACACTAAATAATTTACAATAGAAAACAAGAATCTAAATTCCAAAAAGTACAAATTTATATCATCATAGGACAATCCTTAAGTAACCCTAAAAAACTAAAAAACTTAAAACCATGATTTATAATGTATATTTAAAAATTTCAGATTTTAGATTCTAAATAACAACGCACTATTAAGAAAAATTGAGATTCCGTATTTTTATCATATATATATATCGTTTGATAAGATAATATGATCAAATAGAAGTTCAGAAATAAATCTGGTAATCGCTTTTTATGTACACATTCTGAACATAACATCAATTTTGGGGTAATTAGGTATGGCTCCAATCAAAACGAAATAAAAAAACTAATTTAGTTCACATAATAAGATTGAAATAAATAAAATCGTCTATATTATCGCATAATGATTTTTAAAATATTTTTTAAAAAATGAAAGGTAAGATTTATTTTGTCTTCTTAATTTTTAGTAGGAGTGCTCAATAGCAGTTATTTTTTTCATATTCCCTTATTGCTTGTAATTGGTGTTCTAATTTATTTTGTTGATATCTTTAATTGAATCTTTTTTAAAGTAAAGCCAGCTGTCTAAGTATTAATTACAATGTATCAATACAAAAAATGTAAAAATCTTATAAAATATAAATAATTGCTAAATTTAAGACTTATGAAACGTATAGAAGTTAATTTTTTCCCATGAGTCTAACATACATAATTGCAGATATAAATTCCAGAGAAAAAATTGAAATTATGATTAAAGTTAAAAACCTAATTATTTGATATTTATAATGCAATAACAAAAACAAAAATAAAATACTGAAAATTAAAAAAATACAAAATAAATTCAAGATATAGGTTTTAAAGTTATTAGAAAATATAGGAATTCGGTTTCTATTTTAAGCTGTACAAACTTATAGAGTGCCCAAAGTTAAATTAACTATTTTTGATTTTCCCATAATCTATAAACTCTAAATGTATCTAACCTATATTTACTTAACACTTGTTAATATATTGTTATTATCGTTCCTCATAATATTATTAATGGCATGCACTGCAGTAATGCGTGTAAGTAAAAACTCGTTGAAACACGAAATTGTATTGCATTTAAACAAATAAAACGCGCATTGCATTAAAAATTATGAAAAAAAAGTCCTGAAAAAGAAACTGTGCGTGACCTGCTGTACCTCCAACTATATTAATACTATACACGCTTCAATTAAACATTGCGAGATCGTTTCTGCACCAGTACCTAGTATGTACATTGTATAACGTATAAGTACCTATACTAAATTGATATTGGCGAAATCGGTGTAGGTCAAAATCAGTGCTAAAACTTTAATATACTAAAAAAAACGATACCTACTATAACCTAATAATTCATAATATATATGCGGTTTAGTATTGTCTGAAAATATTTTAAATACCAACGAAAGCTTATTTACTTAAATTATAAATGAATAGATCTTCAAAACAATAATCAAAAGAATGTGAACAAATATAACTATATTATACGTACAATTTTTCTCTGTAAAATTTGTTTTGCTACAAAATTTTCCATTTAAAATGTATAAAAGGCATTGAATAAATCTGAATTCAAACATAGACCAGTAAAAATAGCACCAAGATAGAAAAACAGCACTTAAAATATAAGACGATTTTGAAAACTAATTAAATATAGGTAGTTTGTTATAACAACTATGACACCACCACCCTTCACCCAAATTTTTGAAAATTAAAATTCCTTTGAATATAAGACTAGATAATAATATAACATCATATATTTTACATTAGCTTGGTGTGTATTAGGCCTGCACATATGTTTTCCCAAATCTCCATACAATTGATATAAAAATATATTTTTTTATTTATAAATTTGCCTATACTTATATAGAAAGGCAAATTGTAAAAGTAAAAAATTATTTTAAATTTTAACAGAAAAATATTTCTCGCCGTTTAATAACCTTTAATATTGTCTTAAATTACAGAAATTTGCAAAAAAAAAAATCCGTTGAAAATATCATTAACTGTGATAATGATTATCACGATTAAACAGGACTATAATACAATACTCATACATTTATATATATTTTATTAGTATCGATTAAAAAGAATAACATTTTATTTTTATTATTATTAATTTTAATAGAAATATTACGAAATTGTATTTTTTTTTTTTCAGTAAAGTGAGAATATTTTTTTTTTGATCTCTTTATGTGTTAAAATGATAACCATACCCAATAATTGTGATCGATTCCTACCTATAAATTAAGCAAATTATTCTGAAGTAATGTATTGACTTGAAATAAATAAAACTTAATCCACAAAATATATTGTATAATTTTAAAAATTAGTTTTTATGTTTCATTACTATTTTGCAGAATGATAAAATCGACACAGTTTTGTCATTTTGTAAATAACGTCGGTCACTGAGATATCACTGTTTAAATAATAAAAACCTAATGAATAATGTTATCGTAGTGTACATTCAAATAACACCATTGAATAAAAACAAATAGTCTTATTATAATTATTAGGTATTTCATTTCAAATTAACAAAGTAACTTAAAGTATATAGTTTATTAGAAAAGTAAATATGTTATATTATATTTTTTTTCAGAGTAATATTTTTACTAATGATTATTGTTTTAGCCGACAGTTATAGTGATGTGAGAATATTATGATCGATCGTATTGTTTAACGTGGTATAAATTGTGGTATTATATAAGGCACACAGAGTCATAAAGACCCTTTTTTTGTTTTACTCTGATCGCCTCGACACAAGACAAGTCATTTAGTTTTTATTATTACGAAAATAAATTTGAAAGCAATAATGTATTTGAAAAAAGACTAACTGATAATAGGTTTTATAATATGACTTTATAAAATTATGTGTGCTTATAAAAATTTTAGTTTTCAAAGGTATTTAAATAGTTATGATTTTAGGAATAATATGATTTGAGTAATCTGTATAAAATATCAATTATCTATAACAGTGGTCGGCAACCTTTTTGGACTCCCGGGCCACATTCATAAATTAAAAAGAGTTCACGGGCCAGACAAAATTAAAAATTTTATATTCCAAATTATTTACTAAGAAAAAAAATAACTGTTTAAAACTTTAAAATAATAGTTAAAACATAAAATACAGTTTTTAACAATATAAATATATACAATATGATTTTTTTGATATGATATTCAATTAAATATCGTTTTTGTAGAATTTAAAGCGGGCCGTATAAAATAGACGCGTGGGCCGGATGCGGCCCGCCAGCCGCCGGTTGCCGACCACTGATCTATAATATGACCAAACCACAAATTGTATAAAAAATTTAAAAAATAAATAAAGTTTGTAAATTTTCATACTAAACGCTCCCTTTTCCCTTAATCCCTTTTCCGCCTTAATAAAAACAACTTTTAAAAATATTATAAAAAAAACTATAATATGTATACTCTGGCTTATTTGGATGACTATTTTTATTATTAATATTAATTACAAAATAATATAATATAATTGCGTATAATTGGATCGATTTATACAGTATTATAATAATATTGCGTACAATATTAAAATAGTACCATATTATATTATAATAATAATTCATTTGACATTTAGGTAGATGATTTGTATTTCTCCAGTTAAAATACTTAATCATATTATAATAATTGTTTGCTTCAAACTGATGCCGAAAACAACATTTAAATCGTTCTTTTGACTTGTAATGACACGTATAGTCAGCACGTTTTACCTATATATTATGTTGTTTGTGCAGTCATCGTTATTATGTAGTGAAATTAAAATTGTTATACGACAGAATATTGATCAATACGTATTTCAATACACGTTTTAACCGTTTAAACTTGCGAATTTGCCTTTTTTTTTTAGTAACACAATCGAACTGTCACGAATAAACCGTTACTGATAATTCCATATTTATGGATTTCACGTTGAAATGTGACTCGATATAATATGTGTTCTATTTCGTGTAAAAATGCACAACCAATCGAATAAAAAGCGAACGCGTTGTTGAACCGAGTCCTTGTCGACACGATTTCTGATTAAATTTCACCAGGCGTTTTATTTATTTATTTAATATTGTTTTTTTTTTCTAGCTTTTTCTATTATACCTAATACACTTAAGTGCACTTCATAGATGAAGAAAGACTGACAGACTTATACGTATAAAAGTATTTTATTACATTTCAGTACTCCGAATTGTTTTATACATCGACACGTGGACGAATTTCGACCAAACGAAATACTATTATTATTCAATCGTATAAATGATAAATCGTATATTATGAGTAAATAATCTATATTATTATTACATTTAGTACTAATAACATTTTATTTAATAAAATATTAAATTTGTGTATAGTGGTTGGTGGTATAGGCTTGCCCCGATCAAATACAATTTTCAAACCACAATTGATTTAAATTATATATTTTGTTTTATATAAATATAAATATTATACTTAATTTTTATCAAATATTCGAAATTATTAATTTTCATTTTTTATATTAAAAAATAATTAATAGCATTTGAATACAGTTTTATCTCGACTATCTTCTTAAGTTATAATACAAGTAATACAACTCATTAAATTGTCATAATTCGCTACGTTATTTACTATTCACAGGAAACATACTTTGATGTTTGGTTCAATAAATAATATACAAATATCATTACACTATTTATTTATTTGTTTGTTTGTTTGATGAAAGTTAACCTACGACCCACGTGGGCAATATGGTATACTATGTTTACAATACATCACAGGAAGCGAGAATTATTATTAATATAATGAGCAATATGCTTAAAATCGTTAAATTAATATAAAAATTAAGTAAATCTAAACAGCTAAATTCGTTTGTGATAATATAAACATTAAACCATGGTAGTAATAATGATCCTATTCAGTGAACGATAGATAAGATGATTTTTGGTAGAAGGTGGGACTCTAATTTAAATTATATGTTCTATAAACTCATAATGATATAGTGTTAAATAGACATAATGCTATATACAAACACAAAAAATATACATTAAAATATTACCTGTTGAATCTTGGGTTCTGTGAACACCGATATCACCAAGTCAGTTGATTAACCCATTGTAGTAGAATGCTTTTCTTATGTCAATAAAATGTACAACAACTTAGATACCTTGGGCTAAATATAAGTAAATATGAATAGAATGTGTAAATGATATTTTAAAGCTGTATCACTTTGCAATATGTGTTGTGTGTACACACAAATAACAATTTTTTCGAAAATGAATTTATGCAAAATATTATGGTTATTGGATAATAGATTTGTAGTACTGAATTTGAACAAAAATTATTTTTAGTTAAATAATCATTAGGCAATTGTCTATTCGGTTATAACTTATACCTATGAATCTATGATTAATTTGCCTAAAACGTTTACTGACAACGTGTGCACTTGACAGTATAATGTAATCCATCTCTGAAATTATAAAGATATAAAACTGACACTGAAAAAACTATTAAAATATTAAGAAATATTATTTTTCACGATTAATTAAGTGATTAACCTTAGTTCTCAATTTCATTATAAATACTATGAAGCTAAAAATAGTTTTTCAAATCATGCACGTGAATAAGAATCTATTAACGTTTTTTTAAATATAGTAAGCAAGTTAATGAAAAAATTAACTTGAATTATTTAACTTATAAGTTAATAAAACAATATATTATTTATTATGAAAATATACAAAAAATAACTTATTCTTTAAACGATTAAAATGAAAATAATTATTATTTTTTAATTACTATCTACAGAATCACATACCTACCTTATATAACTAAAACTAAATATAACTTAAAGTTATTAAAAAGTAAATAAACATATTCTATTTTTAGCTCTTATTATTTATATTCACACAGCTGTAATAGATAAAGAAATTACACACGATTAAATTATTTAATCAATGAATATTTATTAATTGTTTATTATTATTTAAAAATACATAATATATATGTATACTGCGTTATTAAACTAAAAAATAATCGTATAATAATTAATAAGTCTTAGCTAAAATATAGATATTTATACTATAATCTGTTTTAAAATGTTATTCTTAAAAATAACTGCCAGAAGTCAAGTTATTTCAATGGATATTTTAGATACCTATAATAAAATTGATTGAAAAAATAAACTAACTAGTTACGTCAAAAAATAGTAATGCGACACTGCAATGGTTATAAATCGTACGTTTTATAATATTAACATCAAACATATACACTTACTTACTTGTTATTTTGTACCGACAGTTGATAACTGGTAATGGTGACTACCAATTAAGCAAAACTAAAAGAACAGAACCGATGTAAAAAAAAATTAAATACTGCTCGTAAGTGTAATTAATTATTAAATTTATAAATAATCCTGTGAAACTAAAATAAGGTTTATAACTAAAAATATTACGAAAATACGTCATTGCAAAACCAATAATTCCCTGTAAGTAAGTTTATCTCAAATTCTAAAAAGTTGAAAATGTCAAGAAAGTTAGCTACGTTGATATTATATTTTAAGATAAGCCAAAAATATTGTGTTAAAATGGCAAAGTTCTTATATGTACTAAGGTACTTTATTATGAATTTATAGTATTTTATGACGTATAGTTGTGATTTTTCCGATAGACATTTTTAGAACGTTTAAAATTAAAATTTTATTATTACATTAAAAACTTGATTAGTCGCAAATATAACTAAGCTATCATCAAATTAATATTAACAAAAAAATTAACATTTTTAACTCTAAGTATTTATTTTTATTTTGCAATAAGTAGATAGGTAATAATGAACTATTATACGAAAAGCATATTTGTATCTGTTTCTCACGCCGCGCCAGTCCATCAGTCATAATTTAAATATAATATAATTATTCAAGTTTATCTTTTTTTCTAACAAATTTGCACGTATTAAAAAGGTTATGTTTAAATATTAACATTACCTACTTATATTGATCTACGAGTATATACGTACTATATAATATTGTCTCTTAATTACCATACACCTAAATTGAGTTAACGTTGTAATTTCAAATGTTTGCCCTGTAATTAAAGTGATTATGTTTTGTTGAATCAATTTATATTTCATCATGTTTAACTTGTGTAGTTTGATAACTTTTACAAAACCGAAAACTGTTTGACGGGAACTAACATTAACATGATGATATATAACTCTAGTGGAATTTCCTTTATTCGATAAAAATATCAAACATAAATAAGTTAATATATTTTAATGCCAAAGTGTTTTAATATTATTTATTTTAAAAACGGTGAAAATTTAAAGTGTTTGTTATTTTAAAAGACCAACTTAAATTATTTAAATTAGATAAAATAAAATAACTTTTATATTAATCATGTACATTTAACTATTAAGTGCCCACTGCCGCAATAATTTATTTGATTGCCTAATTGTTTAATTCGAAATCTAAATTATTTATAATAAAATTACAATAATGTACTGAAGGATAATTTCTGTACACATATTTTAATGACAACTTATTGGTTTTATTTACCGATTGTAATCGTATTCGGAAATGTTTATCTAACACTATTTACTATCCCACGTCGATGTGAAGGGTCCACATCGTGCATATTATGTAATACACTAATACTGATTCTTACTGTGGAATGTATGAGTTTTATTTTTTTTTTGTCTATCCGTACCAATATGTGTTACACAAAATAATTATTGCATTAGTTTATGTTTGATTAATAATAATTTATTAATATAAAGGTCTGTTAACAATTTTCACTTCATATGTAGGTAGTTATTAAATCAAACTAGAAGTAGGTAGGTATATATTCAGTTTTTCATATTTTACCTAATTAGATATGTAAATAACATTTGTAATAAGTCTTAATGCATATTAAGTGTAAGATGAATATTTTGTAACAATTTTAGATTATGTTTTACAGTAAACAATTTATTTTTAAAAAAGAAATCTATATCATATCTTTATTATCTGCAGTTAGTAAAATATTCTATGTTGATTCACGACATGTTTTGAAAAAATTAAAGTCAAGTTCGTGCTATTGAAAATTCCAAACATAAAATAAAGTAAACGTGTAAATTTCCTGATAGATAATTAAAAAAAAAAAATTACGTAATTTTATACGAACATATTAACTGTTATTACTATCATTATCGAAGCATTAGGTAATTTTTCAAATTGAATTGCAACCAAATAATTAAAATACTAATTCAATGTGTATTTTATAATATAGTGTTATTGTCAATTCTTAATAGGACGTGATATTATTATATTATTAGGTCATATACACTTTCAATTTTACACAGCAATGCAGCGACAATAATTAGACAAATAAACGCCCGTTTTCCGGGAATATACGTTCACGCAAACAAAAAATTCGAAATAATCAAAATATCGCGGTTAACAAACTTTAATATCGGCTCATGTTTACTAGTTTTTAGTGGTGAATAAAATTGAAAAAAAACGTTCGCGTATTATAAGAAGTATAATATTAATAGTAGGTACTTAACTCATGCGCCACTAATATTAGTAATTGATGATACAATATTAAATTTTGTAATCAGGCGCTTAGTCACTACACAAATGTAAAACTGATAGGAAACGTCGACGATTTTATATATCAAACCCAAAGCCCATATTATACATCGATCAGTTTAGTGGTTACAAACGAAAAACATAATTTTTTAAAGTCTCTGACTTCTGAGACGATTGTACTTATTATTTTTTTTTTTAATTACAGAACAAGTTAGTCCAAATAAATCGATAAAAAAGGTACACACACCTATACAAAATTACCACGATTAAATTAATAATTATGACTAAACTGTTTATTTCATGTAATTTTAATAGGTATATAATATATCATAATATAATAATAACTGTTGTTGCCTTGAGTAGGTGAATTAAGGCGTGGCTTTTATAGAGTTATGAAAAGCAACTCCAACACAGGGATAAATAAGAACAAACAGGAACCTATATCCTGTTAAACAGAAAGCCTTTGTACTACGGATCCTTCTCAATTCTTTGATAGGTTTAAGTGCCTTAACAATTTCAAGATTTCCATAGAAAATTAATCTTTGATATTGTTAACGCATTGCGCTCAATGACGTTAACCACGATTTATTAACTAAATACGCACTCGTGCAATGTATGATATCAATAAATAGTAATTTATATAGATTTATATAGAATTGTGTGTAACTAAATAGTTACGTCATACATTTTAAGAAATAATTTTTTTAATTTGATTTGTGGAAGGGAATATCATGCCCCGGGGTGCAAAATGTCCAAATACAACCCTGCCAAAATGTTTAGATCCTATTTATAAACTATGACACTTTATTATACCGACCAATAGAATTAAAAAATAGAAATTGTAAATCATTTTATTGTATTTATTTCCAGAATTGACAGTTTTAATTACTATCGAAGCCTTCGCAAATACTGTGTGTTGATTAATTTTTAATATGATGAAACACATAATGATTAAGAGTTCGTATTAAGTCCATGTAAGACACAAATAAATTATATTTCAATGAAAATAATTGTAAATAATGAGTAGTGATGTTGATGTGCGACTTTAATGTCAACACGATACTTTGTAATTCAGTTTTATAAGCCCTCTCTTAACTCTTATAATACTGTATACGTTTGTTAGATTAAAATATTATTAAATTTCAATTTATTGAGGGGATGTATTATGAAGATTATAGAAAATCATATTTTGATCTAAAGAGTTTGTGACAATCAAACACACTGGTATTATTTTTATCGAACATTTCAACCGTGAATTTAAAACGTCAAAATTTATTTTATTTTTGTCATTTTATTTAGATGTTATTGTATTTATTTATTATAGTAAAACATATTGAGAAAAAATTCCTTGTGTCGCAAATATCCAAAATCTGGATTAAAATAACAACAAGTAGTAAAAAATCAATGTTGAAAAAAGTGATGAAAATGGCCTGTTTCAGTGTAAGATATTTTTATTCCAATTATAAAAGATAAATTAAATTCATGTTGAGTATATTCGAACAAAATTATTCTGCAAACAAAATGACTATCGCTTTATTTTAGGAATTATGATACAACCGAATTTGCTACTTGGACATTTATACCAACAACATTAGCGAAGAACGCAATATTATTGTGCATCTAAGTATGGCGCAATTACCTACCATAAATTTACTTATATTATTATTCGTTTTGGTGTAATGGTATGGGTATTTGTATGCTGACCTTCGAAAAATACAATTTGTGTTTGTAAAGTCAATTGAAAATTCGATGGGGAATAGATGTAGGGGATTACGATGTACGGAATTTGCAGACAAATATGGACTACGTCACTGTGACAAGTTTATAAGGAAAATTGTGACTATTTTAAGACAACTTATAATAGTCCTTACTATAAGGATACGATCTACACACTATAATACGTGCTTATAGTATTTTGAAAACACTTTTTTTTTATAAGACCCCTATATGTACAACTATTAGGTATACCTAGTCAGTAAGATCGACAGCTAGACACGCTCGTCTTATAACTGTCAATAATGTATGCAGGATAAAAAAAATACCCAAAATTAATTATTTACGCGGCGCCCGCTATTGTACGTCGTTTCACTGAAGTTTTTTTCCACAAAGTATATTATTTTCATTTTTATTGGGCACGTGTCGTTTGTTTTTAACAAATTGTAAGTATCAATTATATTCTCTCTATTACCTTCGTTTCGTACTTAGGTATCATGTAATAGAACCTAGGTACTAGGTAGACAGATAATAATATATTATTATTCAACACACACGCAAAGATGAGCGGATTTCAACAGCAAAAAAAAAAAAAATGTTTTTTGTTTCTTTAATTTTTTCTCTTTTGTAAACAAAAAATACGTGATATTCATAAACATAATACAAAGTTACAAATGTATATCATGTACGAGAGTATAATATGCGAATAATCTCAATAATATCACACGTGAAGCACACAGCTATACCTATATTATTTTACCACTAAAAATTAATAATTTACAATTTTCAAACAAGGTTTAGATACATACACCAATATTTGAACATAAAATGATGTACACATATAAACCGAATCAATTAATCTCTATTTAGACTGTCAGTGGTTGATAATAATTATCAGCCCACTGTAATATTAGATGACGGATGGAGATAATGTTTTAAATGGATTTAGATAAGATAATGCCACCATGGATCATATAATGCAAATATAATGCAAATAATAATAAACTAATAAAATATAATATTTAATAATAAATTTTAATAAATAAAATACTGTGTTGATAAAGTAATAATAGCAATGTTTTTTTAACAGTTAACATAATAGGTACCTACCATAGAGTAATTACTCTATTATTGTTATTACTCTATGGTACCTACTAATTATTTTATTTAACATAAGTTGATTTTAAAAACGATGAGTTATTAATTATTAAATTTACACATTCCTCCTTTTAATATTTCTACTAAATTAATTTCTCATATGAATAATAACAATGATTTTTGATATTTTTAAAAACATATGATAGGTATCAGATAACACATAAATTAATTATGTGAAGTGTATAATATATCCTCGTACGAAAAATATAATATAAATATTATTTTTTATAAACACTCTTTATGAAATGTTACATTTTTTACATTAATTAAATATAATTTTTATTTATCCAGTAGTAGTATAGAAACATTGTTATAAATATCAAAACATAATAAATTTTTATTATTAATTTAAAGTGGTTTTAATCAGGGTTTTTTTATAACTAAAATCAATGCCCGTTTAAAATTAAATCTAAAAATGATTACATAATTTTTTCTATTTTTTAGTTTTATATACCTAGTGAAATTTTTTACTAACATTAATAAACAAATTTCTATTTTCTTTTTAATGTTCTAACTAAAGTTATATTTTGTTATGATATTATTTTGAATTACAAGAAAATCATATAATATACCTATTGTATTCACAATTATTATTATTTTTTTATATTTATACATTTACCATACTGTTCATACTATATTATTTGATTTAAGAATTAAGGAGAGCTATAAGATACAATATATTATTAAAAGAAAAAATAGTATTTTAATATAAATTATTATTATTATAGTTTATATAGTTTACTATTTTTCAAATACCTATCAAATAGTTACTTTGAATACATTTTTTTTTTTATTTAAAGTGGTAAAAATTAAATCTTAAATATACTACGAAACGATTTTAATCAGTTTCAATAAAAACATTTTAGGAGTAAAAGACATTATTTTAGTCCGTTGGTATGAAATTAAATTTCACAATACTAATAATAATATGAATCTAAAATATACATAAATATTGTTTAAAATTATAAATACTTCTAAAATATATTTATTTTAAGCAATTAATAATAATTGGAATAAGAGATATTATTTCTAAGGAATTCAAACAATTAGTTTAAAAGTTGTAATATCATGTGTAATTCATATTATTTTATTCAACACAATAATTTATTATTGAATTTTGAAAAGAAATTAAAATTATGGGTGAAATTTTCTAAAAATATAATATTGTTTTTATTCTAATCAGAAATTTAGAAAAAAAATGATATTAATAAAAGTAAAACAATATATTTTTATTTGAGTATCTATCACCTAATAAATTACCTAATAAAAATGTATGTGTTAGAGTTTAAATTAAACACGCTATTAGAAAAACAAAAATAAAAAATAAAATTGTTTTAAAGTCGAAAGATAATATATTTTTTTTTCACATGAATATAATATATTGTTTTAAGTATTCTTGATTAAAAGTCAACTATTCGTTTTTACATAAATTGTGTGAAAATAAAATAATTATAATAATAGTGATTTACAAGTACCTATACAGCTATTTCATATAATATAATATATTATATATAATGCTAATAATATTTATGTAAGTCATATTACCAAGAATCGTCGTCAAACTTTCATCACATGGTGTAGGCTATTAACGATGAGATAGTCTGGTGGCCGTTTGTCGACTGAAGTTTTCAAGGATGCTGCTAGCCGAACACAGCTTCTGGCGGACGGGCGTTAGTCGCTTCGTTGTCGCCCAGAAAGCCCGGGCCGTCCTATGGGAACGCTCGAGCCCTTGGTCGGCGGGTTGGGGTGGCCGCACCCTCTATCCGCAGCGCCCCGCGCTATCGCCACCAACAACCCCCGACCATGCACCCGCCGACGGTCTATGTGATGCGCACGCACGCGCCGGAGTACCTGTGACCCACACCCACCGGCCGCCGCAAGTCGTCGTCCCACGCAACGACCCTTTCCCCGCAAGTCTTACTTACAACCGCTACCGTACCTACGCGCAAAAAGGTATTATGATAATAATAATTTGAAAACCGAATAAATATGACATACTATATCTATTTACCTGCAGGTGTGTACATATATCAGTATTGTATATTAGGTGGAAAGACTTCGATGCATATCATGATGATTCTTATTTTCACGAAATCGGGCATGTAGAGGGTTGCACACTCACTCAGCGGTGCGGGCGCGAACCGTGTTTCGGGTGTATTTACATTGGACTTACCTTATTTTATTTTCGTTATGCGTCATTGTTATATTTGTAACGTTTTATTAAATTCCGTATTATTATTGTATACTAAATCTACATGCATATTTAATAAATGCGCAATAACATATTTTGTACCCACCGTCTTTATATATACGGGTCATGTTCGACTACAGAATATTTAAAAATTTTAAATTTTCGTCTTCTCTGCAGCGATTTAGTACTACGGATCATTTTATAATTAATTGACTTTTTTTTATGTACATAATATATTTTAATCGCCGTCAGCCGTATAATTGGGCGGCAAATATAAGGTCTGTCGCAATATTATACCTATCGCATTACCCGTCATATTTTCTATTCCAAATTTAAATGAATTAAATTTGTGTGCACAATAGAGCATACAAATACATAAATACAACAACAAAATTAATTGATTAAATTAAAATTTCCGACTCTAGATTCCAAAAGTTGAAGAACTTACAAAGAGCCTTATTATATTGAAATTTCAAATCTTAAGTATAAAAAAATTGTTATATTGTAACTACACAATTATTTAAAATTGTTGGAGATTTTGTCAAAATAATAATGTGTATAACATTGAATAAGTTGTAAATGTTAGCTTTAAATTAATTAGGAAATATTATAAAAATTAAATTAGTAAGAGAATATTGTCTGTTACGTTTACTTATTAGTTATTACTTATACAGTTATACTTATCATTACCAAAATAATTAATATGATTATTTGTCCATATATCATGTACATTAGATGTAAATATATTATAATTATAGGTATATCATTATAAACATAAAACAGACTTAGGTAACGGTGATTAATAATTTATAATTACTCCGATCCAACAAACATTAATCGATATGAATTTCATGATTAAACTTCTTACTGATAATAAATTCTAAACCGTAAACTATAATATTATTTTGATTGTTATTATACTTATATATTATGAAATCAATTTAGGTACTTTTCAATTTCGTGAGCTTTCGGTCATACTAAAAGAGACATGCAACTGCTGCATGACCTATTCACTGCTACATATTATTATACATATCATTTTCTTACGTTGAACTTAACTGCAGAAAAGGCTCTTTACCATTATTTATTTATTTATATATATATATATATAAATATATATTAGTGATATTGAATACAATTCTGTAATTTTATAAGCTAACAATAACTGTTTAGTTAGTATAAATTTAAAACTCATTTTTAATCTATATATAAAATTTAAATATTCATTTTGAAAAAGTCAATTTTGATTTGTACAACTTAAATGTATTGGAATTATTAGATTATTATTATTAAAATTTTTATCAATTTATTCATTAGTACACGAAGTTTTTGAATGGCATTTGAAAAACCGTCGACCATTACCTAGTGATTAGAATTCGGAAAACTTTCGAAGACAATTATCTTCATCTGGAATATCACTGATCGTAGTAAACTTTTCTGCACATAAACTAAATCGTGACCTTAAGTAAAGTTGTCTTAATATACCTACTTATCTCATTATTTTTAATAATAAAAAGACAACGGCAACAAATATTGTATGTTATCTACTCCAGCCTCGGTTATCTACCTAATGATGACTATAAATTTCATTCATTAACGAAAACCCAACTGGTATTTTATAGAATAACTAGTTGTTTATTAAAATAACGTATTACATATATTACTGCTATAGTATTTATGTTTAATCAATTAAAAGATTATGTAATTAATAAAATTATAATCTAAATGATTTATACTAATTAGCTGATAGTTGATATTTAATAACAAATTGGACACACATGTTTGTACATACAACTAAAAGTTCTAATGTCATGTTGGGCTTGAAACTGGACTCAATTATTTCACACTTATTATAAACGACAAAACCATCATAATAATTGTATCACAAAATGATAAAATAAAGGTTGAAGGATCCTCTAAAATATATATAATATAACCCAGTTGTATAATGTATATATATATATATATATAACTGAAAATGAAATAAAAATAGTTAATAATACAGTCCTATATGTTGGAAGTTAGAGCATATTACCACACCATGGTCACCATGGTCATCACAGAGAATACTGTAGAAAATAGTTTTTAATGCCCAACAAACTAAAATGGTATATTAAATATTTACAATGTGTAAACCTCCCCCTTCATGATTTTAAGCTATTGCAAGAAGGGTACATTTTTAGAGATCGTAACAAGTTCAGATATTTACGTTTAAATTAAAATAATACGTATAACAAAATATATCTTAAAAGTATGTCCAGTATACAGTTGATCGTTTTTATTGTTTGTATACCTACCAACAATAATTGTCTATTATTATAAACGCAACATGCCGTGTGGTAATCGCAGCCATGGTCGTACCTAATTTACTGATGTAATCTGTCTTACATCGTACACACCTAACCTCCTTGAATCGTATGTTTTTTTTATGATCAGTTGAACACGTCGCACGTGTATTATACACAAGAAAAATAACAATATTATTATTAAGGTGGGTACGATAAGGTATACTTCTCATGTACAACAGATTATACGGAAACGTATCATTTTCTATTTTTTGAGTTTCTGACAAGTACCTAGCTACCTTTAAGCCTTAAGCGTTAAAAAATGAAACGGCTATTAAAAATTCAGACGTCGATCTCAACAACGACAATACCTATAATATTATAATTTACCGTCTATACCTCATTACAATTATAAGTTATGTTGTTTACATTACATTTATAAACATATTTTTGTTGAATGTGTGGAAGGCCTTGATAATTTTTCTGTTGTGAAAACCATCCGAACCGATCGAACCTCAACATTCTACTTACTGCCTAAATTGTGGCACAGAACATGTAAATATAATATATTATACATCTAACAAATAAATGATACTACTAGATCTATGTTATTGTTGACTTAAACTTCAAACATGGGATTGAAATTTATTTTGAAAATCTATAAAAATTGATAAAAATATTCTAAGAAATCATAACTAATATTAATAGAATTAAAAATTGAATTAAAAAAATTTAAAAATATTAAAATTTATAATTTATACCAAAATAATAATCACTATTTTATTTATATAACCAAGTATTGATGATATGTGTTTTTCCTTGTCGCGTGCAGTGCGTAAGAGTACAATATTGTCTATAAGACAATATACACTGTCTCAGAAAATTGGAAAATGTAAAAATTTTCTAAAAAAAAAAAAAAAAAATGATAATAGAAAAAACCTAAAACCAAGGTTTTCCTGTAAAGTGGAAAATTTAGGCTAAAGTAAAAAAAATACTTCAAAATACTATCCATATTATTTATTCATCTTTGTACTAATAATTATTATTAATTGTTTTTCAATTACATATTATTAATTATTGTCGACTTTGATACCGAATAATCATTTCCTTCTACCATTGTATCTGTGCTAGATCCGGCAAATTGCGACCGCTATTATCGAAAGCAACATACTACATAATATAATTATTAATCACTATTTATCACTTTTTAGTTAATTTCAATTAAAAAAAAAAAAAACTGACTATATATTTTCACTTTTTTATATTTTCTATCTTAGAATAATCTGTAGTGTGAACAGTGAACTATGAACATAATATTATTTAATTAAATAATATGTTATCGTTCCTGATTTTTTTTCTAATCAATTCCCTTGGTTATGGGTTATTTACTTATCTCACGTGGCTTTATCAAATACCTATACTTCATGTTTTTTTTTTTTTTTTTTTTTTGTTAAATATGATTAAGAATTAAAATATAGGTTCTTTATTTGTAGATTTTATGTAAATACAATCTATATGGTTTGCTAGTTTTTCGTGGGATAAAATATTTAGAACAAATATTAACTGTTAACTATACATTGACCATTTAACAATATTGATTTTTGTTTAATTCATGATTATTGATTACACGAATCAACATAGGTATATTTTAAATATTTGGAAAAGCACATGCAGTATTTTTTCTTGTATAAGGTACCAATTATACAGGTTATTCGTACACAATATGTGACGTAATTATTGTGGCCTCAGTCACTTCGTATACAACCGATGGATTATATTATTATTTTCAATATGAATTTCAAAAATTACTCATTTATGCACAAAACTAATTACAACAGTTTATTAATTTCATTGAAAAATACTCACCTTTTATTTACCCGTTAATATTATATCAATAATATTAAGATTTATGATGTATTACACTATTACATACAACATACAATATGGTTTAATTGTAATACAAATGTATATTTTGCAAAGATTTTGTCGAAACGCAGAAGCGTATTCCGAGTGATTCTGTGGGATTTTGTTTCTCTCTCCTACCGTCGTCGTATTACGTCATCCGCAATATCAACAGTGGGTCGGTCGTGAATATTATACGACTAAACGAGTATAATACAGTAATATACGTTTAAGTAATAACGCACAGCGGCGTAACACGTATACATAATATTATATTATTTGTTATTATTAGAACGATATCGTAACGTTACAATGTTAATATATGTAAAATGATAATAATATAATATTAAATATTATGTTATAATAATAATCGGTAATATAATAACTGATACATATTATATACAAGCCGTAATATTAGTACAATATATATAATATATATATATATATATATATATATTATATACACATACAAATATATTATGCAACGTGATTATTGGTGTTGTTTTTTCATCGGAAACTCGCGCAATATAACAATGTTGTGAAAAATCCATATTTATTGCTTAATTAAAAAATTTGTAAAACAGTATACAGAGCGTAGTCAGCTAGGCGACGTGACGTTGTATTCGTAGCCTTTTTGATTAGGTTAAATAAGTCAATTTTTTTAACCTAACAAATTAGTTAATTTTCAGATTAATAACCTCAACAACATGAACACCCTCCGTAATTATAGGATCCGGATTTAAATGGAATAAAAACCCATAAAATAAGCAGATTCATTGTACCTAATTATGCAAAAAGAAAAATGCAAAATTTTTATTTTACAAATTAATAATAATTAAGCATATGATTTTGAGTAAAAATATTAGACAATCTAATATTATACGAGTATGTATAAAAATTTTATTTGAAAAAAATTCAGAATAACATTATTTGTATGTCATCATGCTTAAAAGTATTAGGTATACTGTTTATTTTATTATGCAACAAGTACCACCATGATATAAGAAAAATCAATTTCAAGTTTTTGAATTAAAAACTTCTACGATTATCTCGAAGCATGCTTTTGTTTATTAGAAAAATGTCTTTCTACGTCACAAAATACAATTGATGCATATTTGAAACAAGATAAATCTCCATCTGAGTGTTCCTCATCTTCGTCACATTCTGTTATCTCACCATCGATTATACAATCGACTTTTTTTCAATGTAGAATATATACGATTTTTTAAGACAGCATTCTTAAGTTGAGAATTAGAGAAATCTATCCCTGATCCTCCTTCTCCTAACCTATTCATAAATCTTTCTATGAGTAATATACAAATATACTAGTAATATTTGATTTCTCTAATTTTGTTGTAGTTTATATTAAACACTAAACACGTGTTGTTAAGTTATGATAATGCGGGGAGTTAATTTTTCAATTCTTTATCATGAAATAAATTACGTGCATTTTGAATGCACTTCGCTTAGTTTTAGCCAAATAGGTAACACAATTATTTATAATTAATTATTTTACCTCATTGAAGTATTTCCCCATATAAATTACTACTTTAACCCCAATAAGTTATACATTATACATTTATTTGAAACTATTTATACCTGAAGGCTAAAGGATTTTTTAAAAATATTTTTTTAGTTATGAAATTAATTTATCAACATTTTGATATTTTTCTCTTATTATACATACTTCAACTACTGATAAATATGAAATAGTTATCTCAAATTAATATGTAAAATGCAAATGTTTACTTTTTTAATTAATGTTGTAGAGTAGGTATGTAAAATGTATATAATTATCCAAAAATATGCATTTAATATGTATTTTTAGTCAAATATGAAAAAAAAAATTAACTATAAAATAATTAACATGTAACGAAATTTTTAATCAAAATTATTCTAAGGGAATTTCAGAAAAATATGCATTTGTATATAAATCCGGACCCTAGTAATAGTCTTAGCTATTCACAACGAATTTGATAACTATCACATTATGTTAAAATCATGTTATATGCATATCGATAACAGTAGTTAAAGCTAATTATTTTTTTAATTAATCATGCAACATATTATAATGATTTTAAATTAAAATAAACTATCTGATTGAATAATTTAGTTGCCACCACAATACAATTACCTAAAGTCAGTAACCAATGAGAACTAAGAAGGAATAGTAATTAGTAGGATAATTTTTTAATCAAATATTAAGTTTTTAAATGTATTTCAAAATTACACAATTAATAAATGTAACCATGTGGCAATTAAAAAAAAAAATAATTAAATTTTTAAATTAGTTAAATCAATTAAATGAGTAAATTTTTCTCTATAAAATCAATTATTAACCATAAACGTGTAGAGTTAAAAACCTAAAGAATACATCGTTTGTTAACTATTAAATAATAACCTTATGTTATATTCTTATTTCAAGTGTTTAATGTTTACTTTACTAAACTGATTTCAGTAATTTTTATTTTTATCATTAAATTTTAATTTACCTTAGTAATTAGTTTTTAACTAATGTGTACTACAATAAAACGTCATATGTAATAAACAATCATTATTCCATCTAGTGTATTGATTATTGTAATTTCTATTTTAGATTTCAGTGTATTGGAGCAAATTGTAACTACGTTACAACAGAGAAAAAAATATAGGTCGCACTTTAAAATTTTACATAATAATTCAAAAATAAAACCAAACACCTCACCAATACCTAGCTAAACCGATAGAAAAAAATGTAGGTTTATTCTCAAGGTTGTTTATTTTTAAAAATAAGATGATATAATTATTGCTCAGATAATAATAGTCAATAGGTACTCGTATATACGAGTATAGGTATTTTAATGTCATGTATATCGTTGGTAGTATCTGCACCGCTACTTTCAGTATTCAAATTTTATCATAAATTTATTCAAAACTACTAGTTAGAAAACTAATAGAATTAATAGCCTTTACTACATAATAATTGCTTTTTTATATGATTATTATTTTTATCAATGCTGATTTTATTAAAGGATTTAGTTTAAAATATATATTATTATATACATATTAACAAAAGTGTATTATACTATCAACGTATTCGTATCAACCTTAAATTATAAATTTTGTTTTTAATATTTATATTTTAAACATATATTATAAACATTAAAAACGACGAGCTTATTATAAATCCTAGGTTATTTATTGATATTTTAGGGAAAATATGTGTATGTACGTTTGAATCTTCAATTATTCAACAGTCGAATGAAGCGTTCAAGGTTGACCTTCAGAAATCTCTATTCACTTACTTCACGGGTGTATTGTAAACGATGATCAAAATATGTCTTGTCCAGTATCGCAATAAACAGCAAAACGTGTTAAAAAGAAAAAAAACGTTATCGTTTAATCGCTTAACATTTATCTTTTTCTCAAAAACCGACGAACCCACACAGTATGTATAGATTCATTGTCATTATAATATTATTATAATGTGTTCTCAACTTCATACGTCGAACCTAGACCAGGGTCACTCGCACGCCACGCTCTTCGGACAGTCACATTTAAATCGAGAACATCCTTCGATTTGCTGCAAAGTACTACACAATCATGAATCTCTATATTATATTATTATATAAATCACATTGACCTTATACTAATAGACAATACAGTCAATACACCATACTTGCCTATACTCTATATAGCTGTGTAGTGAATAATAAAACATACAACAGTGATAAGTACTTAAATGCTGATAAGTAAAAGCTGCCTTTTAAAAATATACACATATATTATGCAAATATTGAACTAATTAAAAATCTTGTTATTAATTAATGTAACTTGTTCAAGTTTATATACGTTATTGATAGTGATAACTGGCATTTATAATACACTATGATAGTTTGTTAACACGAGAATCGCCTTCTATAATATCTGACCGATCTATGATTACAATTATTATTGATGCTGATCTATTAATATAAGATCTTTAAATTAGCAAGGTGACATATTGTGATGATAATGACTCAGGTAACGCACTGACATGAATGGCAACCGTGGGGCAGTTACAAAAACTAAATAGAATAATAAAAAAGGTCGGTAGGTTATGAATTGTTGCTGTCTGTTTGTTAATTTTTGATAATAAAAATCACCGAAAACCAAGTTTTTTTACTGCAAATGTCTTTTGATAATTATTGTTTTTAGCTTTAAAAAACGTATTTTATAAACCAAAAAAAAAAAATTCCAATCATCAACATTATAATATCTAAAATGATGTTGATTTTCATAATTATTGTTGTCAGCATTAAAACATTTTTAAATATATTTTTATGAAACTTAACTACAGCTGTAATAATTCAAAAATCTTTTATTGTGATAATGTTTATAATGTAGTATACTATTTGAATCGAAGTAACTTGTATATCGTGAAAATGGCATCGTCTCTGTAAAAATATTTTTTAGACCAAGTTTCGTATTAAACTGATTGGTCGACATTAATTAAATTCAGTATACGAGTGCTTCTCAAGAATAAAGCACTTAAAACAAATCCAAAGTTCGGTTGAAAAATCGTTTTAAGTTATCGATATCCGTGTAACTATGTAAATTACTACCTACAGCATTCTATTAGTATTTCTACTATTAGAGAAATACTTTTCACCGTCGTTGGTAATTTGATTTTAGTTACGTTAATAGTGCAATGTTATTAATTTAATCGTAACCTAACCTATTCGATATACGTAGGTAAATTCAAGATGTTGTAAGATAAAGAAAAATCAATAAATCAAAAATTAATGTGGTGGTCATGTGGATGAGTAATGGTATATTGTAGGTATAGGAATAGATATATAGGAAATGAGAACTATAATATATTAATATAGGTACACCAATAAATGTATATCACATGATATGTGTGTGTATCATACGAACGAATGAAAAATTTAATTTCGTATTTATTGCTGTTATCGCATAAAAATATTTACACCTTTCCAGTATAATTAAATTTAGCACCAACAGTTGCAAGCCTTTTATTTACAATTTTTATAGTTGTTTTAGACATTTGTCTCTAAACCTTTTAAAATATTGAACATATTTTTATTTTATGTCACAATATTATACCTATACTGTTGACTGTTTTTATATTATAAGAACAAAAATCAAAAGGTATAGCTGATATCTATTAAGTATATAAAGCTATAACTTTTCTGAATTATTTATTACATAATTATGATAAAATGTGACCATCATTAACTATTTACAAAATGACAAAATTATAGGTAAAAAAATTACGTGTTTTGCGAAATTATACCTTTATAATAAATGCCTTTCCCAAAAAAAAAAAAATATAAATAAAAATAATGCTTTTCTTAATTATGTATTCAATTTTAAAAATATATAATGCTTATACTGTGAGATTACACAGATTCAACTAAGTGAGGATTTTAATTTTTATTATTTGAAACCATTTCTTGATGGAATTTAAAAAGTTTATGTTTGAAATAACAACATAATAAGACGACACGCTGAGATAAGATGATGGACGATAGGACCGAAAGATTAGACTACAGATCAATGCTTTTTAACAGCAGCTAATAGATAATAGTAAATTGTTCACAGTACAGATTAGCCGTAGTAGATAACTGCAGTTGTGAGGTTTATACGAGAGTCGTCAATCAAATAAAATAGGTAGTATAAATAATATTGAGAATTAATAATATAGTATGTCATTTTTTCATATTATACATTTATATGTATTTGTATTGGAAGTATTATAATAATAAATTATTATTGTCAATAGATTAACATATTGTAATATATTCTAATTTACATATCGCCCAATCCAATAGTCTTTATATTGCATAAGGGAAAATCAGCGGGGAGCTTAGGTATCCACCTAAAAAGTCTTCTAAGTTCCAAGGACCCTTAAAAACTAATTCAAAAATAATTTTAATATTATCCTACATGAAAATTTTCCAAAATAATAATAGAAAAATCCTATTTATAGCTATAGAATATTAATTTCTATTAATTAATAATAATGAGTATTTAAATGAGAAAAAAAATGTTTCATTTTTCATGAACTGCTTAGGTAAATGCAATTAAATGTCATTATAAATTAGATAAAATCCGGTACCTTTTCCTGTTGGATTTATTTTCTAATAGATATCGTGTGTACAATCATTTGATTTTATTACTATAAAAAAATGTTAAAGATATTAAATAAAATGAAACCGTTTAATTAAATAAGACTTTAACCAAATTTACCATTGTAGTAATGGCATTGAGTTGGATGAACGTAGGTTACGAAAGTAACGTTACTTTATTTGTGTAATGCGTTAATCTAAGAATATTAAAGTAAATTATTTTTGATAAGTAGCAGTAGCTCTTAAAATAAAATACATATTATTTCTATTCCAAGTATAAGTATATATATCTAGAATTTCTGGGAAAAATATAATACTCTAAATATCTATAATGATGAGCTTATTATAAATAAAACATTAAACAGATTAGTCTAGGCCCTAGGGTAACCGCATATTTAAAAAAAAACAATACAGGACAAATATATTAATAAAAGTTTAATTTGTAGATTCTGAACGGAGTGATGAATGTATTGATTTTACAATGATGTGTGTTTTTTTTTGTGTGTCTGTGTACAGCATAACTAGTCGAAATAATGCTCCAATTTCAAACTTTGGGGGTGGTTTCCGATGAAAAAGTGAATATCCTTGGTGCATTATGGAGGTCAAAAGTAAACATGTTCTAATAGTTTTCAAAAAAATCGAGAAAAACAAAAAAAAAAAAAAAATGACGGAAAAACAGAAATTTTTACGCAAAACTAGTTTTCGACCAAATCGATTTTTTTTATATGGTTGTAACTCAAAAAATAATCACTATAAATACTTAAAATTTTTACCGCATGTTTATGTTACTGTTCCTAATACATGATAAATCTTCAAAATATTTTGACTTCTTTTGAGTTATTTATAAACCACTGAAATTTTCGATTTTGTTGAGAAATTTTTTTTGAAAATTCGATAAAATATTTTGGATGACAAAAAATATTGAAAATTTAATACAAGGTTCCTTATGAGTTGTTCTTATTTTAGCTAATAAAAATTAAAAATCGTTAGTCACAATTTTTTTATAAGCGTTTATAGTTCAAATTTTTATGAAATCTGTCGAAAACGCAAAAATTTGCAAGTAATTTTGAAGTTAAAAAATCATAAAAATTTTTGTGTTAATAACTAAGAATTAAAAATACAACACTAAGTTTTCCATTAATTTTCCTTCAAGTATCTATAGAGAAAACTCAAAGCATCATTATAGGAAAAATTTTAAGTGCGTTTGAATTTTAGATTTTTACGAAATAGCGTAACGATAAGGATTTATTCTCAAACGATTTTAAATATTTGTTAGTGTTAAAAAAAGTAAAATTCGTAGATACTTGAAACTTTCACCAGTTATTTAGATAGGCATTTTCTTTATATTATGTATTTTCCAAAATATTTTGCTTATTTGAAGTGTAAATAATAAGAAATATTCGTTTTTATTTCTAGTTTTTATTTTCTATAAATGTCGATAAAAATTGTTTGGCTTAATTTTAAAATACTTGAAAATTTTTAATACAAAGTTTTTCATAAATTAGTTTTATAGTGATTCAAAAATTATAAAAATGCATTGGCACAATTTTTTTTTACTAGCGTTTGAAGTTTATTGACAACATTTATAAAAATCGTGAATATTTGCAAATCGTTTTGAGTTTACAATTTATATAAAATTTTGTATAAGTGTATATTTTTTATAAGTTTGGCTTACAATAGTTATAAAAGAAGTTGAGTGTTGACTGTTGACCAATTAAAAACATTTTATCTACAGTTTAAATTTTTACAAAATTAAAATTCTATAAATTAATATTAAATTAATATATAATTAATTCAAAAAAAAATAACGCTTTACTATCAAATACATTTAGATTTTTGTTATATTTAACTTAGTTTATACTTCTATTCAAAATTAAATAAAAAATAAGTACATTAAATACACATCAATATTCAATTGTATTTAATTAACGAGTATCTAAAGATACTTATTAACTTTAAACATGACACTGATATATAAATAGCTTAAAATTAATCTAAATGTATTGAAAATTAAATTAATAAAACTATACTTTACCTATAAGTACCTAATTGAATACTAACATTTTAAATTAAAAAAATATAACTAAAATCGTTTAAGATAAGATCGTTGTTTTTTTTTTCCATTTAAAATATTAATTGTTGTAAAAGCTTAAATTTTTAAGATTTATAAAAACCTATGTAGACTTAATTATTTTCAAACATTTTTAATTGCTGAAAGAAAATCATATGTAAACCTTTTATTCAATTGTCAAGTTTTTTGGCCGAGTAACACAAAATAGTTAGTAAAAATTTAAAATATTTATAAATAGATAAAAAAAGAATATTTATTTATAAAATTCCAATATTATAAATAAGCTCTGTTTAAAATATAAAATGTACTAATTTTTTTTGTACATATAACCATAGATCACACACTCGTATAGTCTTGGCTTTTATACCTATCTTTATTAAACTCGTTCCAAGTACATTTTATTAAATACCGGAAATTAAAAATCTATAACATTTATTGATTAACAAACCGATAAGATGATGACCCAGTGTCGGTTTGGCCCATTCGGCTACCCGGCGATCGCTGCAGCTGGATCCCTGATGGCCCCTGGACATTTTATATATTAGGGGCTCATATCTAAATGGAAAAATATATTAAGTTAACTCTCGTTTCCGAACTCGGATTCCAATCTAATCAATTTGTAAACATTGAACCATTGATTATAAATACTAGTATTTAATATATTATGTATTTACTAGGTATATTATAATATTTTTAAAAAGTATTAAAAGTATTATTTTAAATTTGTATATTTTATTTAATTATTTAATGATAAAAATTTTAATTTCATATTACACGGAAAATGTAATTATTACCATTCTGTCATGTGTTTATAAATATTATAAATGTAAAAATACCTTTTTTTTGTTTTTTGTAAGAGGACCATTGTAAATTACTGTACGGGGGGCCCAAACATAAGCCAGACCGATATTGTAATGACCATTTTACTATTTTAGTACCTTTAAGTTAGTAAGTTTAGTACTATGAATAGATATTTTTATACTTTTAGTTATTAAACCACTAATTGATAATACCCTTTAATATTTTTCGCATGAACTACTCATTGATGTCTAACAACTATAGGAAATATACTTAATACTTAAAGCGTATGTTATAAATTATAATAAGACATAAGTGTCGATATATATATATTTACTATACTACTTAATACAGATCTTATTTTTTCACTTGTAATTATTTTATACGTAAAATCAAATTTGTACTTAAATATTGCTGCTTAATTATAGAACATGCAAATTATTCTGCTAATTGTAGTGATAATACCTTTTCTGTGACATACGTCGGGCGTACACGGTTATATTACTAGTTGACCAGAACAGTGGTTGCTAATATTAGATATATTTTATTAAAATATAATAATATAATTACATTTTTGGACATGTAGAACAAAGCTAGGAAAATATAGCTTTTTCTATAATTCTGAACCTAGATTTTAAGCTACAAGCGGTGGTATGACCCAACAACCTGACTATACACTTGAAAGAATACTGTGAATGAATTTAGAAGTGCGGTGAAATTAGTACTTACTACTTGTTGCATGTTCGAGTGTTCAAACGACTAAACTAAGTCTTTCAAGTTTAAATGCCAGACTAATTAAGAATCTATATAGATTTTATATAGCATATATCGAAACCCGTAACGAAGTTTCACCTTTGTACACGTTGGATACCAAGAGATGGATATCAAAGACACAACCGACCAAGTATTAAACAATATCACTCGGCTTCTGTGTAGCTTGACTTGTTGTTGAGCCAGTTGAGGCCAGTTGAGGTTCATAGAAATTACGCCAATTCTAATCATTTACAAGCGGATTTGCTATGTGGTTTTCGACAAGCTATGTGATCTAATTTAATTAGTTAATTCGTACGTATACGTATTAGTTTCTAAAAATTGACGAGCGAGTTTGTCGCGAACTCGTGAATGTGTTTAGTAATAATGCACATAACGTAGCCATCACGTAGGTTACAAAATATAGTGCCTCTGATGTAATTAAGTACGAAACTATAGGTTTACTAACCAACAATCAATGTAAATGTATAATGATATTTTTTTATCAAAATGCATATTCATTTTTTATAATAATCGTACAATAATTTCCAATGGTGTTTTAGTCTCTTCATACATACCAAGTTGTATCGGTAATACAGTGGAGCACTTGTTTGAAAAGTTATCTCTGATATAAACTGATGTACCAACAAAAATATTTAAATAACAAATAAATTCATTTGTTATAGTACATTATTTTGTAATCGTATACATATTGCAGTCGATAGTCATACCTTTTGATAACATGAAAAATTGAGGGCAACACATATAGGTATCGCACATAACGCCCACAGATGACAGAGAAAACCATCCAAGACGTAAACACAACAATAATGTTCATCAAACTAACGTTTAACATATTATATTATATTATATAGTATACATTTTGTATACCATGCGAACGTGTAGCGACACGCAAGAGCGCAAGAATAAAATGATGTACAACTACGCAACGAAGTTCTGCAGTGAAATATAGTCATTTGAAAATATTCGTACCATTGTTATTTATGATAATGTTTAACGATATATTATATATATAATTTATTATTTTAATTTATTTTAGATAACATTCTTGTTTGGAACACATTGTACTATTACACGAGTGACGAGATTAATATGCAAATCATTTTTTTTAATGTATTATGACATAGTAATTGATTTGTCTGCAGTCATCGTACAAAAAATTGATGTTTACTATGTATGCCTATAGTCTATACATACTGACACAACTGTGTAGGACTTTGGATAGATGGATTTTATAGTTTTTGATTTATCGTTTTAATATTTAAAAATATTGCTGATTAAATTGCAACGATAGTAAAAACAGCATTTTTCATACGTATAAGTATATAACAATATAATATTATGTACAGGTACCATGTTATTATATTAAACCGTTTTCGAAATGTTAAAAGTAGCTTAGAAAAACACGATGTTTTAAATTCGAGAATATACTTATTTCATAAAATAATTAAATTATATAGTTTTGATTATGCAACTATAATATTCGTAAATTCGTCACAGACATTATATTAGACATAATATACAATATAACATAACATAACATAATACTATAATAGACATTATGTTCTTAGGAAATAAAACAGCGGATATAGACTTGGTAAAATTACTTATAAACATAATCTATACGATTATACATAATATTATTACACGTATGACACGCAAGAATATTGGCTGATGTCTTTAAATTTATTATGAATTATTTGTTATGGTAAGCATAAAATATTATTGCGAGGATGAAGTCTGTTAGACAAATGCATAACATAAAAAATAAATACATACAATTATTTCTCCGCACATTACTTTTCCATAAAAGTATGGCTTAACTATTTAAATTTCTAAAAGTTTTCATTTATTTCAGAAATATTTTTAAGGAAACTTTTAAAATTATCGGAGAAGCATTACTACCGGGCACCGAGTGATAACTATAATAATATTTCGAAGATAATAAATAACATAACATAGACAACGGGGAATAAAATGTATTAATAAACAACACACGCCTTATATTTATTGGTTTATACTCAGTGAAACTTCCATACAACAAAATAATTTCATTAGCAAAATTGTCTACATAGGTACAACCAAATAATTTAATATAACAAAATTGTCTTTATAACGAAATATACTTGAGTACCATAACCAACTAAATTATAAACAAATTTATTTAATTATATTTAATGAATTTCTCTATAATCCTACTCTTTTTGTTACCCACGACTCTTAAGACCTTTTGCACTGTGGAAGTTTCACCGAGTATTATATATTATGCACGCAGAGGAAAAATACGATTACAAACTATATAATATTTTATAATGTAATTTTAACGTGTTATCAATAACCTTGGACTGCATTTTAGATTCTGAGCGGAGCTAAGAATGTATTGATTTTACAATGTTGTGTGTTTTTTTTTTTTTTTTTTGTCTGTGTACACAAGAAAGTGTCAAAATAATGCTTCAATTTCAAACTTTGGAGGTGGTTTCCGATAGCAAAATGAATCTAGTTGGTGCATTGGGGATGTCATTTTTAGGATTCCCCAATAGTTTTCAAAAACGCCGGGAAAAACCAAACAAAAAAAATTAAGGAAAAAAGGGAATTTTTACGCAAAACTAGTTTTCGACCAAATCGATTTTTTATACGGTTGTAATTCAAAAACTATTCACTGTAAATACTTGAAATTTTCACCAAATAAGTATGTTAGTGTTATCTATTTACAGTTAAATTTTCAAAAAATGTTGACTTTTTTTGAGTTATTTATAGACCACAGAAATTTTCAATTTTTTTGAGAAATTTTTTTTGAATTGTCAATAAAAATTGTTGGATGACCAAAATGTTTTAAAAATTTAATACAAGGTTCCTTATGAGTTGTTCTTATTGTTGTTAAAAGAAAATTAAAAATTGTTAAACATAATTTTATTTTATAAGCGTTTACAATTCAAATTTTAGTATGTAAAAGTAAGTAGGTAGTTATCATCTTCGACTAGACCAGTTGGCGGTTCCGCTCTAATGAACGTCAAAAGTGACGAAACGGTTGTTGTATTAATCACTTGAGAATCCAATTGTGATAGCACTATCACTATCTTTTTGAATGAAAACACAACGTTTATGGGCGGTACCGACTTTGATTTTTAAGTTTTTTTTCCATTGACACCGTTTCAATGACTGCAGGTTCTATCACTTCAATTCCCAGATTCATAAAGCAATGTCACAACTCAAAGCTAGAAAACATATCCCAGTCTTTCCTTTAGAAAATTGTCAATGAATAAGAAGGATAAACTACTCAAGAAAACCTTTAAAACAAATTAACAACTGTTATTATGTCGTTTTATTTTGTTCCGCATCACCTGAAACATAACTGTGGCATTTTTTTCGAAAAATAACTCGCCTCGGTGAGTTCTTCAAATTTGTCCAGAAATTTTTCTGTCATTTATTTTATTCATCCATTGTCTTAAAGGTTACCTTAGAAATAATCTATTATTCGTTGATATAAACTGTTATTCTTTTACCAGAGTATCACTTTCAGGTGAGTTTTTTTTCGAATTGAGTTATTTTTACTGGAAGATCGGTAGCTTTCATCAGACAATTGCTCACTTGAGCGAAAGTTATGTAAATTATCTCAAACTGTACTAATCTTAGATCTATATCCTCTTTAATATGAAGAAATTTCTGATATACTAAGTAATTATGTTTGAGCCAAACTCTTTCCCACCAGTACTGTGTGCCAATTTCAATGACCTTTTTATATTATTATAAGAGAAGGGAGAGATATCTGGGAACCATTGGATAAATGTTCTACAATAAACTCTAGGTTAGGTTATGATTAATTTTATCGAAAATGATTAATATTATTTTTTACTTTACTTAAAATATTTACATTTTTGAATAAAGTATACATTTTAAATTTCATATTTCAAAGGAGATTATTTTAATTATTAAAAGTGGTTATTACCAGGACTATATTATATTTAGGCAAAATACTAGTGTACCGATATTTTACAGAGTACCTATCTAAAAATGTTTGCCACAGAGTTACATTTAATATTGTTTAACAAATTCAATCAATATAAGAAACACTTTATAATGTAGAGTCTATATAAAAATAGTGGATCACTGTGTTTTTACAAAATGTACAAAATAATATTATCACGGAAAAAAATGGGAAACATCGTAACTCCTTTTTCTTCCTTCACCTGTTTAAGGGTCTAGTTATGCATTACATTGTATTTCATACCGAGTTTTGTTTAAATTTTAATATTTTTTTGTGCGGAGGACGTTAGCACAAATACTTATAACATCACAACAAATAATACAATGTTATACGTAAAACTAAGCAAATTTTTAGACGAGTTTTTCTATAATTTGTAGGTAGGTAATCGTTTTATACCGTGGCTGTAGAAACTCGACGTACGGCTCCTCTGCGTCTCAATCGTCGACAAAACGTCGCTATACCACAAAGAATTTACGACCGCCCTATAATTATTAATTATTATTAATAATTAATAATGCTTACGTACTATTATTTTTTCACTTGTTGACCTTCTATATATACACAGATATATTATATTTAAATATTTTTGTTAAAAAAAAAAAATAGCAATAATATTATAGTTTAATTGCTGCTAATATATTAAATGTATTTTAAATTGTACAAGTCTTTTACTTTTTCTTAAAATCATTAATAAGTCCATTAGGTAAATCAAGGTCAATTTTTTTATTTTACAAATTATTATAAGACTGGTACAACTACAGCTTTTCGAATTTAATTATTATCAATTCTTATTAATAAACATTATACGAAAGATACTTGATGCACCAATACCTATAATAATATATTATAAGACAATTAAATATAAAATAATTTACGAAATTATGAAATTCTACGATAATAAATGTGATAGTTTCAATTTATATATTAAGTTGTATAACTGCATAATAACATAGAAGTAATTAGGCCTTTGAGTTTTAAGGAAATAAGAGCCTTACCTATATATTATTCGTGTATTCTCTAACCCCGTAGCTCTTAAACGGCGTGCCGTGTTCTTCTATGACACGTGTCACCAAAAGAGTTATTTATTATAATAAATAATTATTATTCTGAAGAAAATAATCTACAGTGGTCAAACTGTATTTCGATTGTGATATTTCGATATTTTGATGGTGCAGCCGCAATAACTTGTCGATTTAAAGGATTTCTTATTTTTACAAAAAATAAAAATCCTGGTTTAATTACAACTCACTGTTTTTTAGACTGTGGAGTTTATCGATATAGAAACATAACACACTTCTTTGTTGTTTCATACTGTAAAATGTGGACTTTCGAGACGTAAAAAATAAATTCGCGTATTAAAATTTCAAGATCAAACACTATTTTTTTCCAATCCGAAAATATAAATAATTATTTGAGTAAAATTTATCATGAACTGTGGTGTTCAAAATTAGCCTACCTTGCTGACATTTTTTATAAAGTGAATGTTCTAAGTTTGAGTATGTAGGTCGTAAAGAAAATATAATTTCTATAAGCGATAAAATGAAGGGTTTAAAAAAATTTAATTTATAATTATCATCCTTAATAATAATGACTTTTCATGATTTTCTAAGGTTGAAGAATCAATAATATATTTAACATAAACTAAAAAATGAAATTAAAAGAATATAAAAATTGATAATTTCATTATATGGTCTATGTGGAGAAGAAAATATTAAAAATGCTAGTTCTATGAAAAAAGGACATTTAATAGAAATATTATTAGAATTACATACACAAAATAGAAATCTAAATTTCATATTTCTCAAATCGGTTTAATTTGAAAACAAAAATTAAATCAAAAACGCATTGCAACATTTTTTTTCTTTTTCAACTTCGTACATATGGTAATCAGCAGTTAAACATTAAAAATAACAAAACCAAATAAAGGTATAATATGCTTAAAGATATCAAAAATGAATGCATGTAAATTTATACCATTCACCCACAAATTCAGTTTATCACCTTATCACAAATTTAATAATAGGTACTAATTTAATCGAGGATTTACTTTTATAAACTAATATTACCTTATACCTACCTATTTAAAACCCTTAATTTTTAACATTATGTCAATGTATAAAGTTTGTTTTTGTTTCAATAAAATAGAAACACAACATATAAATGAAATATTAATATTTTATATAATATGTTATACATTACTTTTTCAAAATCCGTTGATTGTTTTAAGTGTATCACTATTTTTACGGATCTAAATTAGGATGACGTCGTACAAAAAAAAGGTTAAGAATTACTGCTTTAACTTAACCTAACCTAACCTAACCTTTTATTTATTTATTTTTCCACATAACCCCCTATTCATACAGACATTATGTATAGTAAGTTACAGTACGTGTACAATATTACAACAAAAAATAAAAATAATCAATATACCTATATTATCTGTTAATATATACTAAAGATTCTACTATTATAATAAATTAATCAGTATAGTATATGACTCACTATATGTAGTATGTACAACTACCTAACCTGTATTAATCATATTACATATACTACACTAGTATATAATAAGATTAATATGTTTCAACTTAGTTCTAAAAAAAAATTCAAACATATTATTATTAAGTTATAATGTTTTTAATAACTAAAAAATACAGAATAGCTTTCTGAAAAATTGATTGATTGGCAGCATGCTGACTTTTGGCGTAGTTTGGTTAAAATTAAGTCATCATTTCATAGACTACTAAAATATACTCGCCCTCCATTACCCAAGGAATGAATTCGAAATTACGGCGTCCGTTCCAATAAACATATAATATGGAGAAAATATAACATTAAATTAAATCAAATTAAAGAAAATGTCATCAGGTAAATTTAAAAAGAAAAGATAAAATTATATTAATATCTAGAACCCACCACTCACCAGATATACTCGCAGATTTAGTATGAAAAGAGAAGGAAGCTGTGTAAATCATGTGATGTTTGTCATGACTACATATATGAGACGTTTTAATAGAACACAACGCCACATTATAATATACTTACTTACAGTTTACAATTCAACATAGGACACTATTCAAATGTTTCACTCATTCCAGAGCATGAAACTAAAACAAAATTAGGTAAATTACAATTATATGCTAACGACATAAGAAATTATAATTATTAAGATCAATAAACAAAAATAAAAAGCGGGTAAGTGGATACCGCTCTACTGTACATTTTGTGCCGTATGGATCATTATTATATATTATAGGAGTGTTAAATTTGAATCCAATGGTAATTATCATTGTATACGAAAAACGATTCTGAACGAAGATGATTTGTTAGCCTAGGATATAATTTCCAGTGATTGGTGAAAAAGGTGGTTTATGTTTTATTTGAACTTGCTAAAAATGTTAATAAAAAAAATAATTTTTAATCACTATAAGAATAACTTAAGAGAAACTTTGTATTAAATTGTCAAGTATTTTGATTGGGCCAAAAAAAATTTATTAACACTTCAAAAACAAATTTTCAGAAAAATTGAAAATTTCGATTGTCTATAAATAGCTTAGAAAAAGTCAAAATATTTTGAAAATTAAATCATGTAAAGGAAATGCCAATCTAAATAAAATATCTAAATACTATCAGACATAGTCACATAGACACTATCTATTTATAGATAATAACATTATATAATATTATACAGTGGTATTAATTTAAATGTACAAGTATGCTTCTTAAAATGTATAACCATTTCAATTTTTAAATAATATTTTATTAAAAATGTAGGTACCTATAATATAGTTATATTTATACCTATATTCTTATAAATTAATATTGATTATTAAATTTTAATTTGAATATTAGGATAATCCATATTTAATTTATTATTTTGAAGTACCTATATTATGATGCATGTAAATTGTGTTCATACTATTTGTCTAACATTTTATGAAGGTAACTAAGACGTAAAAAATCAATTTAAAACATTTAAATATACGTGTGATATAATATAACATCAATATATAGTAGCATATAAAATAATGTATTTATAAATGAGCAATTATATAATTGCATTGGTATATTATCTAAAAAAAATATGCTAATCAAATGTAAATTTATTTTTAATTAATCGACAAACCTAGTTAATGAGTTAAGATTAATTAATTAGGTTAACCTAACCTAACCTTGTTGGGTACAATTAAAAATTGGTATGTGCTAGCGAAAGATATTGTTTTAAAATTATACCAACAGCACTGGTGGAGAATAGAGTTCCCGCGGATTTAATATTATAACGTTATATTAATATTATTTAAGTAGGTAGGTACCTATACTATCGAGTAGCGGTGAACAATGATAACTTCGTGGGTTTATTGGCGCGGCACGACCGCGGTGCGTCTGCCGCAGAAACGTGTTTGTAATCTGGGGGATAGCGAAAAGTCGTCTTCGCGCAGCGGCCATATTAATAATATATAACGGGATCTTTTTGCACAAAACGGCACCCCCTTCACCCACCCACCTATCCACCCACTCACCCAAAATCCCACACCGATCTCATGGTAAAACGAGACGCCGAAAATAAATATAGCGGATTTGTCAAAACCGGCTGCTGGGAACCTGTGGCCGCGCCGGGATCGCGCTTAATCCGGAGCGAAACTACTATTTACTATAATGAGGGGGACCAGCGCCCATCGCTGTATACCGTATAATAATAAAAACTTAATATGAGTCATGAAGAGATATAGGTTAGGTATATAAACCTAAAGACAACTTATAGTGTCACTTGTCAGTACCCAAAAGTGCGCAAATATTGTCAATTTTTTTCGATAGCCCAGCTAAAGCGCCAAATTAATTTAAACGAATATTAAAAGCGCAAAAATAAATGTAATTATACGTTTTGTAGTATTATACCACTTAAATTGTTATATAAATTTAAGTTTACAATTTAAAGTTCATATTTCATATGTATATTTAATTCTTATATTTAGTGTAGTTTTCAATTTCAAAAACAACACTGTACGCGAGTTCAGTAGTTCAGTTGACATTTTATTTAATTGCATAGCATTTATTGTAACGAATAATTATTACGATGACGATTGATTATAATCAATAACTAACTGTACTGTGTACAATATAGTTTAATACACAATATAAACAGCATGAACTTACATCAAATTGGATTTTAAATAACTATTATACCTATATAATGTTTTTGAAAATTACGACAGGTATCCACCACACCTCTGAACCGAGCAACCTTCGAATAAGCCAAATATTACCAATTGTCCAGAACTATACCACCGTCGCTTGAAAGATCAATTTTACAATCTACACTTAGATATATTTTAAATTGTATTTAAGTACTTAAAGAACACCAAGTCTAGAGATTTATATAAAACTAAAATTAAATGGACAAAGCAAAATTAATTGGAACTTATGAATTAAAAAGATTTTTTTTACGCTTTTGGGATACAGAAAATTAATATTCTATAATTCAATTAATATTAAATACCTATCATATTAAAAAAAAAAAGTTGCAAAAATCGATAAAATTGAAGATCAATTTGTATGTATCAATATTTTAATGAGTAATGACCCCAGAGCAACATATTTGTTTTTTCAAACTAAAAAAGGTTGTCTATTGTGTTTCTGAATCTCGATTCTTTATAGAGGTCAAAAATTGAAGGTATTTTACTATTTTATGTGAAATACGAAAAAAAACTGTAGATATTAGAACTTTTACCAAAATATTTATACAATCATTTTCTAATCAATGATATGAGTATATGACTCTCAAAATATTTTGACTCTCTTTGTACTAAAATTCTTTGTTTTAATAAATGCTGGTAAAAAATCGGTGTTTATTAGTTGCGGTCACCTTCAAAAAGGTAACATACTGATTGCGGTCACTCAATAAAAAAATCTTTTTTTATTTAATAATTTAATAATTAAATATGAAATTAATATTTCGTTTATTTATTTAATTTAAAAAAATGTTTAAAATGTTTTTTTTTTTCCATTTATATCAAAAATATAACAGATTTAGGACGTTAAGCCTGTCTACACTATTATTAAATTGTGTAAGTATGGTTAAAAATGTTGATACTTATGTTTAAATTAAGTGGTAATATATACATCTAAATATAACATAATATGTATACCTATTGTACAATATTGTTTGATAGTAATTATTATTATAACTTGTGTTCGAAAAAAAGTTTTAATATTTGGAAATTTCACCCGTTTTCATATATGCTTTTACTAGATGACTGCTAATGACTGCATTTTGTGAAACCATGCTTACCCTAGGTGTTAATAAAATTTCAACCAAGAAAGAGCATTTTCTAGAGCAATAAATACGATATTATGAAAAAGGTGAAATTAATCGATTTGAATATCTGAAGTCAATTTCTTTCAAATTTGTACCGACAAAATGTTAAAATGTTTAATTATTATTATTATTATACACATTATGTAGGTACCTACTATATTTTGACACAAGTTATAATAATTATTTTTGAACAGTATTATACATTTATACATATTATATTATATTTTAATACATTTTTCAAAATTAAATAAATAAACGAAATATTAATTTCATATTTAATTATTAATTAAAAAGGGAATTTTTTATTGAGTGACCGCAATCAGTTGGTATGTTACCTTTTTGAGGGGTGACCACAACTGTTATATCTGTTTATCTCAAAAATCGTCATGACCCCAACTAGTATGTAGCCTAAAAAATTATTCTAAAAATAGTTGACAAATTAATATATGGTTTTTCATAAGCTGTTCATTGACCAATTAAAAACTATGAAAAATGTACCCACAAATCACAATAGTTATTTTTATAGGCCTTTAAATTTAGAATTTTGAGAAAATTCATAAAATCTCAAAAATGTTCATATTATTTTTATAATAATAAAAAAATATATTTTATATCTTAAATTTGAAAATTGAATTCAACCGATTCTTTATAAGTTTTTCTAAATAAGAAATTTACTTGAAAATCGGTACATTACATTTTTATGATCGTTTGAATTTTTAATTTTACAACTTTGCAAATTCACCCGTAAAATAACTATATTTCCCCTCAAACAATTTTTAATATTTTGTTGTAATTAAAAATCAAATAGATATTTGAAATTTATATAATATATACATATCTTTTAAGCATAACTTATTAATTAATTAGTTGTATTTTTTTTTTTGTTTCATCACGCTGTATGCAATTAATTTTAATAAAAATAAACATATAATTTTGTATTGGTTTAATAATATTACGTTTCACTCAAACACTTTATAATTTTCTAATACTCCGATAGATATAGTGTACAAAAAGAATAAATAGTAGTATACTTATATAATACACTAAATGTTTAATTGCTTTTTAAGGAAATTTAAATTACATAATCACTAATCAGCGTGTGATTCAGGTCGTTATTATTTTTTTTTTAACTTTTTTAAAACTGACTTAAGTCAATATTTTTTTTTTTACTTATAAATTTGAATAATATATTTTTGTGAACTACTAACAATTAACTTGCTACTTGCATCTTATAGATTATTTTTTTTTATTATTATTAACTTACCCACGTTTGGACCAACAATTTTTCAGTTTAACAAACCTGCACTCTCATTTTTTATGTACTAAAACTTAAAGTAACTAATCTGTAAACACACATTATATTTTGTATTGTACAATTTTTATTCGATTCTAACAGTAATACCAATTGTACGTTATGATAGATATCACTATAAATACCGTAGGACTCAGATGTCTATCAGTAGCATACGACCACTGGTAATTTTGTCCATCGTATTGAAGATACCAATGATTAATTACACGTTTAAAGCGAAAACAACGTCCCAAATTATTAATTGCTTGGTGTAGTTACCGTGGCGTATATAATAGATTATAAATCGACTTTTTAGTTTTTACACAAGTTGTTTAATTTATTTTTCAAAACTATTTGTGCAGATACCTTACCGATTCACTGAACTTAACTAAGATTATTTTTAACTATTCGTAGCTTCATGTTTTTGTAACGAGTTTTCGCTGATCACCCCAAAACGTTATAATCAATCTTGATTACACCGCATATATTTAGTATAGATACAACTTATGTTGGATGAACACTGCAATCGCTGATTCTCGACGTCGTCCGGCCAAATAAACATTCATCGCGTAAAGATTTATTGGTTATAGTATCCGTATTCCGTACTATACAGAGTATAAAATACTTATTTAAGTTATTTTACATCACTAGATCAATAACCAAAATCTAAAGAGCCCAAAAAGGTAAAGTATATTGGCTATTTAGTATTTATACTATAAAAGTTATTTAGGCTAAAAAATATTTGTATTTGTCAATCAGTTCAACAGTTTGTTAGACATGACTTAATATGTGCAATTGGGTTACAATCACTTACAAACCACACTGTCGAAAACATTCATACATACCAATATTGAAAGAACTATAATTTATAGATATAATTGTATCTAAAAGTATAGATAGGTACGTTAGATGTATAGGTACTATACTACTATTCGATAAATTATGTAAAAGCTATTAAGGATTATTTATGTTTATTTCGTTGAAAGCCTTCCTACAATAATATTGTGCTTATATGCTATGGAAGCATAATATTATTTTATCAGCCGATTGAATTCGATGATTGCGTATTTTTTTTTTTTTTTTGCGCCAATTGAGAACATTGATTGTAGTTAATCGAATATTTGTTTCGTATAAAACCAGTTAGACAGAGACTCGTACAGCGATTAACTGCAGCCAGTTTGTATAATATAATATTATTATATTTGTTTGAAGTAGATAGGTATTTGTGTTGCTCAAAAACGAACTAACAACGACGTTTTCTAACAGTAACAATTAATAGATGCTCGTGTGGATGGCGAAATAAATTGACGGAAAGGTATGGAAAAACAAATTCACTGTACGTAGTGCGTAGTATTACCATTGACCTTATACACCTCATAGGCCGGCCCTGCCTATATTACTTATATATCATGAGTCGTAATAAGCCGTGATAGAGATTGCGATTTTATCGGCTGAGTGACCGAATCACGTATACACAGTTGTACGGGGTTAACCATTGAACGAGCCCAATAATTGTGTTAGGTTTTGATAATGCAGAAATTAAAAATCTGACTTTTTTTAAACTATCAAGTATATATTATATGCCTATAAAAATTCAAAAATTATATTATTTTCGAATACTTAATTTGCCACTTAAGGAGTTTGAATAACAAACATTCGAGCCACCACGACATCACTGCAGCTAGGAGTACGGTGCACTGCTTAAGTGGTACAAAAAAACGTCAGTAATTCGAAAATAATAATTTTTAAGTATACTTTAAAGTCTAAATAACTGTTTTTATATAAAGTATCATTATGATACTTAAAGTATATCTTAAAGTAATATCCACGGACCGCGATGAGGGGATTTGCTCGATGAATCATTCGGCACAATATCATAATTTAATATGTTTATTTTGACAATATTTTAATATTATATTATATAGTTATGCCAATCCCATTATAATTCACGTGATGGCTGGTCTATGAGTAATGTTATACAGTATACGTTGTATACAATTGCACGCGAAGAACGCGGAAATCGTGCAAGACCATTCAAACAATATAAGTACCTAAGTATGTACTTTTAGAACGTCTCCCTACGGTATTTAAATTTTAAACGACTTTGGTCGAGGGGCGAACATAACATAAAATTTAAAAGTAAAAAAAAAAAAAAAAAAAACTACAAGACAAAACAACGGTGATATTCGACTATTTGATGAGACCCGTTAGAACGGGTTTTTTTTTTATAATACCAGGTTCGCGAGACTATGTTATTATTACACTATGTGCGCGACAGTGTGGTGAGCGAGTGTGAGCGGACACGAACAAGTCGGTCGGCTTGTAGGGGCGGATGGAGGAGAGACAAGGGAAATGGCGATGTCGAAAAACTGTACACTCGGTCGTATAATGTGTATATAGATATAATAATATAAAAAATAATATGTATTTCATTTTTTTTCTCTCGTACTGCACAATAATACAATCACATTGTTTAATGATATATTATATTTATGTATATATATTATATATTACAATAATATGGATATTTTTATAATATAATAATAATAATAATAATAATAATATATAGATAGTAGAAAACAATAACAATCTTATATTATGTAATAATAATAATCATATTATTTACAAGTTGTTAAATCATACGCACATTATACGTCATAATATATATATATAAAACATAAATTTTTGCATTGTACAAGTTAAAAAATAAAAACTTACGATTATTATAAATAATTTATTACACAATAAGTTTCATGACGATGAATAATATTAATAAAAATTATAATATTATAGTGATCATAGAAATAAATTAATAAATAAATATTATATCGTAATATTCTTAAACAATAACACGCGAATACGCGCAATATAATAAAATCGCAATGTAATAGTGTACAAGCATGTATTAAAATATTCAATATTGTAATGCAAATGCACAACAATATACTAATATAATAATATATTATAATAGTATGCTTTTTTTCTCTTTATTATCTATTATATTAATCATATAATTACTGCAATATCATGTATTAACTATTTTATTGTGCCGGCGTTTTTCGACACATAAAAATACACCAAAAACACAAAAAGCGAACGAAAGCAATTTACGACTGGACGTTTATCACAGATAAATTTTAATCGGCATAAATACCATGGGAGGGGAGTGGTTCCGAGAATTCGGAAAACAGGGGCGCTCAAAGCATTTTTTTTTTCAATTTTCTAACACTATTCAAAAAGGCCAATTAGATTATTCCCGGTAGGTTGTCCAATTCCGATCCGGTTAAGAACATTTACAAACATCTCGTCAATGATATTATATAACCATGGACTTCGGCGAAAAGGACGTTTTGTCTTGCATTATTGGTATCATACGGCCGACGGTCACGGTTTACGATACGGTACACGTTTATGAAATAATATTTTAGCTAAAGCAACGTCCTCGCCTATAACCCCGTCCGTTTGAATGTTTTTGGCGTAACGTGTTAAATATATTTATACTTTATACACACACACATACACACACCAATATAATATACATATATATTATATATAGTGTACGTACAGGGCGATTCTCTCAACACGGTTACTGTTTTCACATGTGGCACAAATGGAGTTCGTGTTGGGTCCCGCTATTATAGAAAACCACCACAGCGTTCGGTGTGAGAATCGCCCCCTACGTATTTAATATGTTATTATTTTCAAAATTATTTACACTTAATATTAATCTGACGAACGCCACTGATGAGAAAATAAGAAACTTTAAGATTTTCTATTTATGAAAGCAAAAAAAAAAAAACAATAATTTTATTATTTCGCGAGTTCCTTATAACAATAATAACATCATAATATTATCTATTTTATATTACACACATAGTATTAAAAGACATTCGGTGGGCGACGAAATCATGTTCGAATGATTTAAGAAACATCGTCAAAACTACCAGATTTTAATAATAATAATAATAATATATAATGATGAATAATAATAATAATAAAATTAAAAATAATAATAATTTATCTATGATGGATTCGCGTGCGAACGTATAACAATTAAAATACCTGTGAATCGCGATAACGAACATATTATAATATAATATCGTTCGTGAAATGCCGCGGCTCGTTTATCAGTTGACCGCAACGGTGGTGGACTGGGCCGGGGCCGCGGTGGCCGACTTTCTGGACGACAACATGTTTTTGAGACTGGCCACCTCGGACGCTAGCCGAGCAACTTCGGACTTGAGCCTGGTGTCGTCGGCGGCGGCCGCGGCTGTAGGGGCGGTCGCGTGCACGGCACCGTCGGCCGGTTCACCGCTCATCGTGACGGCGGCCGGCGACTGCATGGCGACGGTGCGGGGAGCGGCCACCGATGCGGTGGTCGGGCACGCGGCCACCGAAGCGGACGACGGCCGGACGCCCCATTCGACGCCCAAGCTGATGCCCGAGTCGCGCTCATCGCTGCTGCCCTCCGCGTCCCACGGCGGACTGGCCCGGCTGCTGCCCGGCTCCTGCTTGATGGCCTGCAACGATAGCAGCGCCGTGGCAGCCACGTCTTTGTCGCCCAAGTGCGTCTTGTGGCGGAGCTTGTGCGGCAGACAGTTGCCGCCTCCGTTGCCTCCACCGCCGCCGTTGACGATCGCTGCGATGTTGTTGCCCGCGTTGTTGTCGTTGGTGTGCACCATGGATACGCCGTTGTTGCCGCCGTTGAGGACCGCGATCGGTACGCCTCCGGCTCCGCTGGTCATCATGGCCATCATGCCGTTGCCATTAAAGTGGTGCCGATGGCGGTGTTGGAGGTGGTGATTGTTGTTGTTGCCGTTGTTGCCGTTGTTGTTGTTTCCGACCAACGTGCCACCTGGTCCGACGACTCCGCCGGCAGCAGCAGCGGCAGCCGCGGCCACGAACGCCAGAGATATGGGCACGCAAGACGACGAAGTGTCATCGCCACTGCCGCTGCTCAGCTCGTACGGAGACGGCGGACGGCGGCTGAGGTTTAGTACGCTGTTGGCGGCAGCTTCGAACGACGGCGGTTGCAATGGTGGCAGGACGGGCGCGAACGGGTACGGCGGGTACCCGGCTTGGGCCGCGGCGGCCACGGCTGCGGCGGCCACGGACATGGGCAGACCATTGACGCCGTTCGAACGGTCGCCCTGCTGCTGTTGCTGTTGCTGTTGCTGCTGTTGCTGGAGTGTGTGTTGGTCGATGGGGCTGCCGCAGTCGGACTGTGCGCCGCCGTAATACGAGCCGTTCATTTTGGGTGTGGTTGACTGGACGGGTTGGTGGATGACTGACGTGGGTATGGGACCTGACCCGTTCTGCGAGTAGCCCACCGACGAGGAAGACGACGACGTGGACAGTTTAGGGCGTTTTGTAATGCTCAACACTTGTTCGTTTGTCGGCAGAGAAGCCATAACCTGAGCGTGGGACAAAATAAAAACCACCGTTAGTACATCAATGTGTTGTGCTCTATATCTATGTGGGAGTAGCGGTTTTTTTTTAAGGAGAGTAATCCTTAACAGTCATACCACGGTCGATTTATGGATCTTATGTTAAAATATAATATAATATAATCCTTCGTCAAAAATTAACATAACCTATAAATAGTCATTTCATAATATGGATTTCAAAAAGTTCAATGAGAAAAACACGACATAGAGGAAGGTGCAGAACCTAAGAAATACATCGCCTTGACAATTTATCATGAAAAAATCGTTGGACAACGAACGGCGGTACATTGTTACTTAAACTTTGATCATCATAATGTATCATATTATGTATTTTTATTTTTATAACTGTAAAATGTAGTAAAATTGAGCAAATCTCTCATAAAACGATTTTTATTATCAAACAAGACCTATCGCACCCTTTTAATTTTGTTCGAATTATTACCTGTTCAACGCTGACCACAGCTTCGCCGCTGATGCCGAACTTATCCTTGATGGCAGAAAGTTGAGCCTTAAGCACGTGATTCTCTTTGCTCAACTCAACCACCCGCTGCTCGAGGATCATGTCATTGAAACGCCTCTTTTCACGTGACCTCTTGGCCGCTTCGTTGTTCCGTCTCCTCCGGTCCCAGTAGCTTTCATCCTTCTTGTTATCCGGTATGAATTCACGCTGCTTGCGTTGCGCAAAGAATTCCTTGTGCTGCAGATGTGCCGTCAGGTCGAAACCTGGTGGATATGGTTCACCGGGGCCTGGTGATTCTGGTCCAGGTGATACCGAATCATCGTATCTCATGCTTCCTGGACCACCAGACTGTTCCATGTCGCTACAATACTGTGGCATGATTCCGCCACTGTTTTGTTGCTGTTGTTGGCGCTGCAAATGGATTTGGTGAAGTTGTTGTTGCTGTTGCTGGTGGAGTTTTTGTTGATGTTGCTGTTGCTGTTGTTGTTGATGCTGGTTTGATTGCTGTGGCTGTTGTGGCTGAGTTTTCTGTTGATGATGATAACTGCTAGCCGTGTCCGCTACCATTTCTCAACCTTCAACACAAAAATACGTACGTAGACATGAGTTTAACACTGTCAAATATAATTATATATCATATTATATTATATTGATGAATAACAAGTCAGATAAAATTCCAAGGAAAATATCCTTAACACAATTAAACAAATTAAACACAACTTGTGACGCAAGCGACAATGAGATCAGAGATCATTTTGCATGATGGGTTTCCATTCAATTATATAGTTTATTAGGTGGGAAGAGGAAGTTTTGCTTTAAGAGAATTTTGCATTTGGATGCCAGAAAAACTTAAGACCAACCAATTTCGTAAAATTATTTTGGCTATACATACCAGGGGATGAGATTTAATGCACTTAAAACAATTGACAATGAAGACGATCGGGAAAATCTGTGACGTAGTATAAAATATTTATTAGTTTGTGTCATGCTTTATGATTGGTTGTATAGGAACACGCGTATACGTATAGCTAACCTTGAGAAAAATGTTGTTAATGCAACGACAGCGATGGAATGCCGAAGCTACTATTTCGCAACAGACACGTGCCGTAGTCAAAAATTACTACATACTCCCCTCTCTTCACTCCACTATACTAGAACACGGTCGTAGGGAGGCATCGGAAAAGCCCACCGATTATTGAAGTCCTTAACGGACGGAATCGAAAAGCCATATATCTAAGATTCTTTTATCGTTTATTACATACAATTAGCTAATGATGTTGCTGCTGCACAACTGAGATGACCACATTCACATTATTACATATTAATAAGTAGTAGAGCTAACTTTTATACGGCCGTCGTGTTATAACACAATAATAAGTAATAACGCGTATATCATAATTGTATAAGTACCTATACACTATGTTATATAAAACGCCGGACCGGCCAAGGACAACGAGATCGAGGAAATACTATAATAATATAAACCGAGCAAGGTCATCCGTAACGATATCCGACGATGTCTTAACACTGGTTCCGTTCGGCGAATATTTCTCCTATAGTTACACGGTATCACACAAGTGTTATTATATAATATAATACACTATGCGGTAAAAAGTATGGGTAGTTTAAGGTAACTTTGTAGTTGTATGCCGTTTGCGCGTGGCATTACCCGTTTAGTAAAAAGCAAACGGATCGCTCATTAAAAATCGCCGTATTTACATTCAACGAGTTATATAATATTATTAATTTGACCTTATGAAAACAATATCGTCGAGGTGAATGTCAGCCGCATAGATGATTGTCGTGATATATTATGTATCTAACTGCTACTATAACACGACGATAAGGCGTGATCCGAGGATCGGCAAAAACTAAAATGTATAACCGATTGCAAACGAAACTTGTCAGCTACTTCCTGGTACAACTCCATTTCAGTATATTATATTTTTCATTAATTAATATCGGAATAAAACGGGTTTTATTTTTCCACAACAATAATATAATGTTAATAATGATGTTAAATACCGAAAGCGATGTAGATTCACGGCCGTATAACAGCCCCCATTAGTATAATTTCCCTACACGATAACGTTAAAATATGCATAGCACATAATATTTTAAAAGCACACAGTCGTGTATAATAAGTAGTACGACAATCGTTGATAAACAAAAGAGAGTTCAACACCACTGACTAATAATAATGCGATTTCAAAATTATTCTTTTCCGTTACTTTGTGAAAATCTATTGATGTTTGTATTGATTTATATTGTGTATGTTTTGTAGTAATAAAATATAATCTTTTCAAGATCAGTGTTTCTTTTGTTATATCGGTTTCATTCAAATTATATCAAATCCTGACATTGATCCTATTTTGGAATACATAGATACTGCTTAGAATAGAAAAAGTGTGGAGAATTTATTTAAATAATAATATTGTAGTTGCTTCCAAACATCAAACTCGCCTACCTTACAAAACGAAACACTTTATGTAAATACGATGCAATAATAATACTGTAGGTACCGAATAATGAAATCAATTATCAAAATGACGTCTGTCATATGACAGCCTGTCATCGTGATTCGAGATCTCGACACAACGTCGAGTATTTAAATATTATAATAGTACAGTAGACAGAAGTAATAAGAAATTACTATAATAACAATTATAAATAATATGATCGTCTCAAGTAAGTAGTAGTTAGTTGTATAGGTAGAGCGGTAAGTACGTGTACGTCATAATATGATAACATTATAATAATATTACAATTTATGGTTCTCGTCGGCATTCCACGTACAACTCATCGCTCGCGTTTACACATAATATTATTACCGTAATATAATGTGTTTGTACGTATTATAATAATATATTAATATTACTGAGTGGGCGGATGAAAATACCGCCAGAGCAGTAGTCGTCGTCATCCGAGTCGTATGTTGTCACCGTTTCGCAATACACGACGTTGTTATTACAATAAATAACATTATTTTGCTAATGTACCTACTAATTTTTTTTTTTATCGTAATATTCCTATCCCTCGCCCCATGTTTTCCCTGAATCGTTTTTGTCTCGATTGGCGCGCGAGACTATGCATAAACGCGGGCTCATAAATGAAACGACCGAATTATTATATTATGAGCACACTCAATAACAATAACGTCGATAATAACATTGTCTCGTCGCTTTTAATATTATTATTAAAGGACGTTTTATGCAAATAGGCCACGCCGTCTCTGCCGACAGACTAGCAACTGCGATTTTACATTAAAAGTAATCTGTTCGTGAGCACGGACTTTATCGACAAGATTTCGGAGATAATCTAAAAGTACCTATTAACGTTTTTTTTTTACCAGTGTTCAACTTCAACATTTGATCTAAACCTTAAAGTTCTATTCTGACATTGGCCTGTGGGGATAACGTTTTCTTAATCACTATTGTTCACTAAACCAACTTTAACAACAGAAGATAATTATTGATCTCATTATATAATATTCAATCAATAATTTACACTCCCATGCCAAGGACATATATCTAGGATATTATATTATAATAATTGTTTATAAATGATATATGTTTTTCCAAATAAAACATTAATTTAACATAATATATATATATAATATTTACTACTACCTATGTTATATCTAATATATAAATATATAAATAGTTAAGGAGTTAATATTAGTTATAATAGAGTTTATATTAAGCTCGCAAATTCCGAATATTACTTATATAATCGTAATCATCCAAATATTTAAAAAAGTTCAAACCTATCCCTTCCATTTTACGCGCACACGCTTACGAATCTAGTAATGGTGGCACCGGATTTGCAATTTACGCATATTGTTATCGCCCCCGTTATAAAATTGCAATTACGTTGTTATACATTAAAAAATAAAAATAAAAATGATAATCGTATTATTATTATAGTGTTATGATAATAATATCGACATTACAATAACGATGTTGTAACGAACGTGTGTGGACGTCGACCCCGTGGCGGGCGGTGGGTTGCTGGTGTGCCTTATCACTGTATTAATAATATATTATTACTATTTATAAACAGCTGCAGTTGCCGTCTTGTGCAATCATATTTTTTTTTATTTTCCCTTTTTATTTCTTAACCCTTCCGACGACGATATTAACGGTAAAGCACTCGCACAGTAATACTATAATATATTTTATTTGATCATTATTGATTTTTATATTTTAAAAATATCAAACCAATGAAATCAAAAGGTATAATATGGTTATTGTCTATATGTGCCTATGTGCAAGAAAACGCATAATATAAAGGTATATACCTACAAGCACACGATACGAGTACCATTCCGCCATACCGGCTAATGATAATATTACAAAATATAATAAATAATAAAATACGTCTCGCAAAGTAAGATCATTCAGGTATATATAGACAACGGATAAACTATATCGTATAGGGATCAGAACATCGATATCTATTTAATAATATTTACGACTGAGAGAAAAAAACAAGTCCAATCGTCACGGCGATCAATCGAAATCGGGCGGGGCAAAATAACGATACATAATAATATTATACACACAATGAAACGCATTACGCGGGTTTATGTAATAATATCGTGCACGCACACATTATAATGCTTGTATACGTTTTGAAATCGTCCGATGACATTGTGCGCGAATTTTACGCGTCGTAAAAACCTCGACGGCCTTGGACGTGTTACACACGACTCGGGTTGAGCAAAAAGCAGAGAGAGAGAGAGAGAGAGGGAAAATTAAATAAATAAACGAAATAAAATAAAATATACACTGCCAAACGCCGTCGCCGCCGCCAATGCAAGTGCTCGGCTCGTATATATTACTATTATATTATTATTATTATTATTATTATTATTATGAGATAATCGTCGTCGTCGTGTTGGGCGTGCTGTTGTTTTTTTCATCGTATCGCGCGCGTCGAAGATAGGTAATACGCGATCGTATAATATAATAGCGTTATCATTGTGTGGGATCTTGTAGGCCAACTCGGTCCGACCGTATTGGCCTTCACCCTCAAGGTGAAGTTTATACACATTATATTATATTATAATATATTACTATGTTATGCGAAACGAAAAAAAAAAACGTTTTTTATGTTGTGACCAAAATTTATTTTGGGTTGTTTTTTTTTTTCATCCTCGCCGAGTTTTGTTTCGTTTCGTTTTATCGTTACGTCGTTATATTTATTTGTTTTGCATAACGCTCGGCGTTCGATATAATACGTCTGTGTCATAATACTGCGTCTTGTCGACGCGCTCAATTGTTATTTAACAGTGTGCAGTCGTCGTCGTCGCAGACTTGTTATTTACGTTTATCATATTGAACAGTGTGTATATACGTATTTGATGTGTATGCATGTGTGTGTGTGTGTGTGTGTGAGAGAGAGAGCACTTTTTTCATTTTTAGCTCCGCGAATATTTTTATGCGCCGGCCTTTGGCACACGCAGTCATCCACTTGGCCCTCGAACGCGTGCGAGTGTATTGTATAGACGGTTTCGCGTGCGCGCCGATACCGCGACGTCCGCCGCGAGAACGATACGACCCCCACCACCGATCCCGATGAAAACCCTAACCAGCGGATACCTGTTACGTGTTCGTTCATAAGTTTATAACTTGTACCTAGTGTTGTTTTATTTGATCGTGCATTTATATCTCGATACACGTACTTAGAAGAACCCGGTTAGAGGTCAGCGAGTGTAACCTTTCATATTTTAACAATTTTATCAGCAATTTAATTGATAACCGTTTGACCATTCGACCACTGTAATCGCACGACAACTAGAATATTTTTCGACTTAATGCTAACACCTGAGGGAATAGTAAAAAGATAACCACAGAGGGTTTTTTTCGAGGACTAAGGACGTGCTAAAAAATTACTAAAAATGTTTAAAAAGTGGTTAAAAATCTCATTGAATATCATATAGGTGGTAGGTAGTTTCTTGGTTGCTTATGTGTTTATTTGAGGTTCGTTTCGCCACTGGTCGACACAACAATACATCGGTTGCATATATATATTTTTTTTTTTTAACGCAGCATAACATAATATATCATTACAATATTATTATCGACATTACGTAACGCACGGTCGGTCCGTCGATATAAATTATAAACATTGACCTTAAGCGCGGTGTTACGCAGATATTCGATTGCAGTATAATAATTTAACCGTAGTGGTCTGGTCATGTTGAGCGTGGTATTATAATATTCTACGACCGCGCAACCATAATACAGCTGGATTTCCACGACTATAGGTGGGTTTCCACTACATACGTGTAAGTACGTGTACGTGCATAGAAAATTATTTTCTGTGATTGGTTGGTATACATGGTAAGCTTTTGGTATACTGTATACTAGAAAGTTTATACGTTCCAACCAACCGGAGAAAAGTATTTTTATGCACGTACACGTATGTAATGGAAACCCGCCTTATACCGTGTCGCGTAAAAATAATAAAGTACCAACATTTTGTTACCGATATTAGGTACCTACGTATTTTAGACGACGTATGGAACAGAACACTTATGGTATAATTCCCCTATAATTACCGTGCTCGGCGTACAGACCGAGTGGTCTGTGGCTCTGTGCTCAGACTTTTCTCTGTATAAGCAAAATTATTTAGAAATATTTTTTTAAATAAAATTACGATTACAATATCCATTTATATTCATTAATCATTAATCACTTCACCCGGTGAAATAGTTAAATAATAAATATTACTAACTATATTAATTGGTATATTATGCGGTTAAGCGTGTTAACACGGTTTACATCGAAAACTATGGCGACAGTGTAGTATTACTAAGGTACCTTTACTCTTAAGTATAGTGTAAACTCTGCTTAAATGCATATTAATACACCCACAAACAACGATCGTACTGTGAGACGACAATTAATATAATACCTTACTATCGTTTCGATCCCGTTATCGTTGAATAGTATTCGTTTAAAGTAGCACGAGCTCAGCCCGGTTATAACACGACCACAATAATAGTCATAATATTATTGGGTTATTAAATTGAACGCAATGATGAATGTGCATACCAATTATCTGCACTACAATAAGACGCCTAGTAAGGTGACCGAGGAAGACGAAATAGCAACAAAAAAAAAAAAAAACCGGAACGAGATGGCGGCCGTTCCGTTCTATTTCCGTGCTCCGATTTTCGACGTGCTCTACTCTGCAATATATTAGCGTACCTATTTTATATTGTCATAATACCCATACCATTCATCAGTACGATTTAGTGCCGGGCTACTTCCGGACTCGTCTTTCGGAAGCGGTGCTGATCGTCATACATTCCGCCCAAATCGAGCCTCTCATTCGATGCACGTGAGTAGCATGAGTGGCCACTCGACCCAAGCACGAGCGCACGCTATTATTTTGCAACCGGTTCGAGATGGTAAAAACGTTTTGTTGGAAAACTTGAATGCGAGTCTACCGCTGACGACAACGCACCTACCAATTCAGTCATAACGTATAATATTCGCAATAGTAGTGTTCTCCGATGGGTCTATTTAAAGATATATTTACGATGGACAAAATGCTATTAATGAGTGACGTTTGATTACTTTTTATTCACTACCTGTTTTTATTATTTTTTTCTACTGCGGAGTAGATACCTACTTGTTTATACGCGTATTCAACTACGCCACAATGATGATTTAATATATTATGGAAATGCATCACGTTAATCGTAGGAAAACATGTCACTCATGAATTTTGTGTGAATTTATTCGTACCCATTTGAGGCCAACTATAAGAATTTCGTGCGATTTAAATCGATAGTTTCCCGTTCTAAACGTATATGATTTTAATTGTTTTTCGGTTTTATAGCGATAATCGACCGATCAGCCTCCCCCATAAATTATGACTATATCATTAGATATGTACTACGATTTTCGAAATAAGACCATATTATGCTTTGAAATCATAGTCAACATAACAATATTTATTCGTACTTACTAGAGAATACCACAAGTGCTAAAGTGCCTGTCGTCCGATATAGATGTTGGTTTTTTTTTTATACATTTGTTATTTGTTATTTACTGTATTGTATTTAGTTGATTAGTTCACATATGTCGATACAAATATTAGCTAAGAAAACATTTTTTTTTTTTTGGTAATATCATTATAAATTCATTATTTATTTAAATAACTCAACATTATATAAATAATGTATTGCTTTTCTATGATTTGTTTTTAAAAACTAACAAGGAGAAAACAGTGATTGTGATTTGTGATGAACATTTTTTGCCACCTGTCATAGTTTATATTATTGGTGTTTTTACTATTATTTATTTTTTTTTTTTTTTATTCAATATTATTTACGCTTTGAAATTTGTGAATAGATATACGATTATATTTCTCTTTCTACGCAAATCCTATATGAATGTTATATTATAGCTGCAGCATTGCCCACCATCATAATGGCAACACGGCACCGCGAAATTATAATAATTACGTTTTGTTGTGATCGTACAACATCGATCGGTACAGAACGTTTCTCAGTAACCTTCAACGGGGTCTCTAAAAACATAAAATACTCTATCCGCAAGCATATTACATATTATACCCACCTCTACCAGTATCATAAAATAAAAATTACAGTTGTACGAGCAATATATGACGTGTAAATATATTATAATATTGTTCACTATCGAGTATTCTATTTTTGTCACGGTATACTCGAACATGCGATAATTACAAAAGAATTTCACGAAATAATTACATCTGAATAATGATTGCGTAGCGGTTTCCGAGTGGGATCAAACAGATAAAAAATAAAAATAATAATAATAACAACAGTGTTACGGAAAATAATCGATACAAATAGAGAATCTCACGAAGGCCCACGCTCGTAAAACCCATGCCCTATATAATATACTATTATTTATCATGTTAGATCATTCGTAATACGTATGTGTCTATGTATTACTTTATAAATATACTATAATAGAGGTACCTATTTAGTTATTAGATTGGTTTTCTCTTATTTTTGACACAGTGTAATCAATCAAATATCCATATAGACTCTATATATATATATATTATAGAGTATAGACAATAAAGGAATAGATGTCCATTGTCCATCTACTACATTTCTACATTTTATTGTGATTTGATTTTAAAAAGCTAAAATTATCATGTCACCGCAACCATATTATAGCGCTGCAGTTAGTTTGACAGTTCATCTCAATTGGCCGCCGTTACGATCACAGTGTTTCACTTGTATTTATATCTTATTATTTATGATTTATACCTACAAATAGGTATTATATAGCCATGACTGTAATGCACCTTTGATGTAGCATAACATGCATATAATTACTGAGATCCAACCCGAATGGAACAAAGGAAACAATAATCGAATATAGGTAGGTCGTGGTAATGTGCGTAACTACTCGTATACCTATTCAATATTTTGACGTCGCGGGTGTACCTGAATAGGTACGAATGTAGCTACTAGCGGCGGCGATGACCGACATAAAAATCGTTACGATAGCGCGTTATTACGATACGATTATATCGTTTCGCACTCAATAACTAAATGGCCCGGATTCGCGGTGTTTTACCGTGACAGGAATTTTTTTTTCCAAACGCAATCACCGTCACTGTGTCAATACCGACCGACGACGGTGGCGTGTATAAAATATATTACATATATTTTATAATATATTATAACTTATAAATATTATATTATTGTGTATTTGGAAATTGGAACACCGCGCGTATCGGCGGATTTCACCCTCGGGGGTAATGACCCGCAATATACTATATCATTATTATATTACTATATTATTGTCATTATTTTTATAGGTATATAATATATAATATATACACATATTGTATGCATATATGCCACCTTACATAATATACTACAAGTACACGCGCAATGGGCTTATTTATAAACAATAAACGTAAAACATACATTTAACAATATAATGATGTGTGACAATATAAATTATGTATAATTACACTGTAGTAGTGATCAGAACCGCAACCAAAATGTAATACGCGAATATTTCGATAATGACGTACTGTAGTAGACAGTAGTTATATAGGAACTAGATAGAGGTATACTAGTAATGTACCCAGAAGTAGTTCGACTAGACTCGAATCGGCCGAACCAAACGTATCGACCACGACCATGATCGTGACGATAAAAATATGTACTAAGTACGGTATATGAGTATACGAGTATAATATGAGTTATACACTTATACATACAAATGGCGTGTGTTTTAATAATATTTTAGCAATAATAATAAGCTATACATTTTTACCATCTATGTTTTAAATCGTCTATTTTAAATATTATGTATAAACGTGTTGTATACTGTATATTATATAAACATATACCATTGACATAATATTATGATCAATATTTTAGTTTCATGACTATTGGGAAGTTAAAAAAAATCTAAAATATCGTGTTACTTACTATTATGATGCTAATTTCAGTTGAGTAGGTATGTATTATGCGTTTTTATTTTACACTATTGACAAAAGCGTCATGCAACTGAATAATTAATTATACGTGTTTGGCTAAAATAATTTTCATCGTGCCAAGAGGACAGCACATACAAGGTAATCTTTTCGGTAAAGTACACAATACATTGGACTTAAACAAAAAACCGTTTCTAATATCGGTACTTATATTTAAAAATAGAAACTAGGTATGCAGTATTTTCAGACAGTAAAATAAAATATACACCCGCGAGATAAAGAACCGGTGTATTATATTTTTCAAGTGTGAAATCATACTGATATCCAAAATTAATTGCGGTAAGTATATAAGTATATTATGGTCATTAGAGGTGGGCTGCGGCTATATTAACTACTATACCAGTGGTTCTTAACCTTTATTAGTTCAGCGCCCCCTTTATCGTAATAACTAATTGCTAACGCCCCCCCCCCCCTCGTACAAAATTAAATTTTCTTCTTATAAATATATACATAAATATTTGTATATTTMTTTAATCATCAGTATATTATAACATTATTAATTAAACTATTAAAGTAAAAACTCTTATTTTTAGATAGTTATGGTTATATTTTACACCACTTAAAAAAACAATTTAATACCTACTTTACTACACAAAAAGATTTACTGAACTATAAAAAAAAAATTATAAAATATACAAATTATACCGATCAATAACTGCCCTGAGCCTGATGAGTAGTTGCTAATGTATATATGATAACATGCCGTATACCGTTGCATAGCGTACGCAATTGTCGCAATTACAACTATTCTGATTTCACGTTCAATTATTTGTAATGTTGTTATATAATAATTATAAATTGTATTATTTTTCATCTACGAGTTTGAAAAAGCTCACCGCCCCCTCAACGCCCCCTTCAAAATTATCGCCCCCCAGAGAGACCGAAATGCCCCCGTTAAGAACCACTGTACTATACCTATTATGCACTTTTCTGGGCAAAAAATACAATATGTCCATTGCACTCAGTCGTTCATTAAATTAAACTGGTTTTTTTCACTAATTTTTACAAGTAATTTATTTTTAACTATACCTACCATTTAGCTCAAAAAAATATAGATATTATTGAATTTAGTATAAAATTATAAAACAATTATGAGCAATTATCGAAAAATATTCCAATTAGCTATTGTTGTATTAACGACCGCAAACAACGGGACAACGGATACCACAGACATTCTACAAACAATTCACTTAAATTGGTTAAAACACGGTTAACGATTTTTTTTTCTATTATAATAATCATTATTTTTTAAGATATGGTTTTAATGTTTTAATAATGAAATCATTTCAAATGTGTTTTCAACCGTGTGTGAACTATAAAATTACCTACAACAATATTATATTATTCCCATAATAGGTAAGTAAGTCTTATTATTTTATTCACACCGCACTTAACCTGGATAAACTTTGTTGAAGGAAATAATTTTTAAATCTGTTTTAAAAAATATTTTATGGAACAACGTCACCAACGATAAAGAACGTTTTCACGTTGTAACGAATTTGAAGAATATTATAAGTGCTTAAAATCAAAATCTTGTTGATAACTATACTATTACAGCCGACAGCGTAGTATTCGGTCGTACATAATATACATAGGTATATAATTTTTCATATTATACTATCTTCACTATCTCTGAGTATGTTCTCCAAAACAAATGAACGTATTTAAATCATCTCATCTATAATACTCGTCAATTCATAGCCCTTGAAATTTATATTTTAAACGTTTATAATGAATGCATCGTTTTTATGAATTTATGGTAAATGATAAATTTAATATTATAACATTAGAATTTTGAGGAACTGTAGGAAATAAATTAGCAATGTGTGAATGTATATGTGTATGTACACTCGATATTTGGGAAACGCTGCAGAAGGACAAAATTAGCGGCCCACAAATTGTTAGATGCTTTGTAAAGTTATAACGGTGTGCATAATATATTTCGATTCATTGCGAAAACCATTTTGGTCCACACGTTCATTATAAACAAAGTATACTGATTACTCCTTGGCAGAAACCTTGAACTATAATTGCATTACGACAAAAAGTACGATGAACCCAATCCACTGCAGATTTTAACTGAACACATCATATATTAAATTTGTGGTGGATTGAGTGATAATAGGTATTTGCTACGGGACTATCGTTATATGTTGCGAAAATATTTCTAAATTTTTAAAGTACCCACTTAAGTACGTTATAAATATATGTTATTACCTATCTATTTATAAAACATTTAAAGCGATAAAAAAAAACTATAGTGCGTTTGTAAAATGAAGTGGTCATTGTCTTATTCGACAAGATTACGAAAAAACTATATGTAAACCCATCATTCGTACACTAAATACATACTTACATAAGTTACCTATATTTATAATTTATATCATATAAATAACAGTTATCACCAAGTAATTTACAACAACATAAAATAATGTTTAATAACTAATTAAAAACAAACATTACAATATATACCTACGAGTATAAAGAAAAAATAAAATCTTCAGGTATGTAGACATTTATATTGTACAACTTGTGATAACTTAAATTGACTTACAATTATTATATTATATTTGAAATGAAAAATGTATTGGAGAACATTAAAAGACGATCTGTATCACACCCCTAACATTATTTTTTAAGTAATTTGTTTACTGGCAAGTATATATGTGCGAAATAATAATTTATTAAAATAATTTTAATATTAGTATAAAAATTTTTCTATCACCATCCCATATTATTTAAACTGATTTTTTATTTATTAAAATTTTGATTTTATTATAGGATACAAATGCATTAAGGTTTTTATTCACTAACTGGCACGCAATATAATATAATAATTAAACATGAGTACTTAGGACATAAATTATTCATCGCGATGTTCTCATTTTATGCGTGTCATAAACTCATAATATAATATGATATAAAATATATTGAAAAACACCGACCCAGCTAGATCACGAGCGGTTGCAACAACGACAAGATGCTAATACTAAGTTGACAGTGTGTATTGGTTACTAACATCTCGCGTATTGTCTCGGGCGCCGGAGATTTGAATGCTGGGGCAGTGTCGACCACGAGAACAGGGAGCGGATAAGTGGCGTCGGCACGGGGCGAAGGCGCCGATCGCGGCTGGAATAGGAATTGCGAACCAAAAAAAAAAAATTTGAAAAAATTTTACTACCAACAACGACGGAAATTAAACGTATCGTCGGCGTAATATAAATAATTTAATAATAATTTTTGGAAGTAGGTGAACAGAAAAAAAAAATTTGCAATACTCACGATTGAATTGTGTGCGGCACGCGGGCTGTCTGCGGAGTTCAGGACGGTGCGGTATCCATGTGTTGTGGCGCTCGGACGGGCGTCGAAAAAAATGTTAAAATAATTTAATTTTCCTCGACCTGCGAGTGAAACTGCCGCGTTCGATCGATTGATATTTTAAGGTAAAATATTATAAAAAATATAGTTTGATGTAAATTTGTCGTCGCGTATCGGAGACGGAAAAAATAATAATATCTAATATTATATTGTTTGATTAAAATAATATTATTATAGTCAACCAGTGCGGCGAACTAGCACGTTCGCGAGTGTCGTGAATGCAATCGCAGACGAACAAACGTACACTGACGAGAACGGCACCGCGCGAAACGGTATGAAAAATAACGATTGTGAAAAAAAAATAAATAACAGCGGTTTTACGTCGTGTCGCGACAGTACTTGCTGGGCGGACGCGACGGAAGCGACTGCCGCCGGTTGCCGCGTCGCTGCCGCTGCGATTATATTATTACTATTATTATTACTATTACTATTACCATATCACTATAATATTATTATTATTACTATTACTATTACTATAATATATTATTATCGTTGTTGTACTATGACGCCGCCTCCGCGCGCGTATATACGATGCACGGTGGTCGGCGCGTCGGTGGGGAGAACCGCGGGCCCTCCCGCCAAACGGCTTCGCAGTCCCCCCCCCCCCGTCGAGCCGCACGACTGACGGCTACGATGACGGCTACGGCGGTGGCGGCGGCTGGTCGACGCGTGTCCGCGGCAGTAACCGCGCGGCTCGGCTCGCCGCCGTCCGTCCGCGCGCTCGTAATTACCCGTAATTCGTTTGTAAACATGATAATATTATAATATGTGTATAATATTATTGTGTGTTATCGTTATTATAATATATGGACATTGCGCAAAACCAACAGAACAATAATAACGTTGTGCGATACGATTATGTTCCCGTGGATTGTTTGATTTCGTCCGTCCGAGGTCCGACCGTGACGGATGTCTTGTATTTATATTTTTCCGACGCGGTCAATAATATTATGTGGGGTGGTGCCAATCGTCACAGATAGTAAATTACGATAATACAATTTTTTTTTCGAATAAATCAGTGTCCCGAGCATATCTAATGAACTCCAAAAAAAGCCATCTGATTCGTCCTATATATACTATTCCCAGCAGTCGAAATTTCAAATTTGACCGATATCGGTCAGACATAAGATTCAACATTCGCTATCAGATCAGTAAAAAATACGCCGACGGAACTTCTTCGGGTTTAGGGGATGAAATGTCGACTCGTCGAGAGCAATTATACGTCTATTATGTAGTTTATCCTTATAAAGACACTGCACGTCATCAGTATCTACATTTTTTTTTTTTTTGTTTAGAACATCAATTAAAATAATATTATTAGCTTACAAATTAAATTGTTTACGTTGGTTTAATTTATACATTCCATTTTTCAATAAGGCAGGTTAAGGTTATAGAGTCAGGTTACCTATTTCTGGTACTTATATACATGCGGTTGTGTGGATTTTATTTCTAACCTCTTTAATATTTAGAGAGTATAGAGTATAGACAATATACATGTATTCATATCGATGTAGTATTGTATTTATATATATAGGTATTACTGTATTAGAATATAATATTATAGTATATTAATATCGATAAAGGGTGTATCTACGTTACGCAGTTCACATATAAATATATAATATTATGTAAACGAGGTCAATATAATATGGGTCGTAACTCGTAACTGCATTGACACTGCTTTTGGGGCTGTTTTACAAGGAACGAGGAGATATTAAAAAAAAATTTATAAATAGCTAATTATTATTATAATGTATGTTGTACTACGCGAAGCATGACTTAAATAGTTTTCACACTTGGAATATATAAGATTTGTACTTTTATAAATCGGACAATCTTAACATAATAGCAATGTCTGCATTTGATCCATTTTATACGCACACTACGCACATTATATAACCTGCGGGCAGCAGCTAATTTATATGTATAGATAATAACCGTAATGTAGTCCAGGCGCGTCAAAGACGCTAGTGAGCTAGATTCTGTAGAGGTTAAAATTAATTACAATGCATACATTATATAGCTATGATGAATAATAATTCATAGTTAACACCTAACAGTTTCCAATACGTATTAGTCGTATTACTTACTATCATAATATTAATATACACATAGTATAACATATTTCCTATACGTACTGGTAACACACTGAAATAGTACCTTTATTGGCTATATATTGTAAATAATAAATTAATATAATACATAATTAATGTAATAACAAATAATACATAACATATTATGTTGTTATTAAGTTTTTTTTTCCTAATACCATACTAGTTACAACAATTATAATTTTATATTTTATTTTGACCTTAAGTATACTATAGTTATTTAAATTGTGTATACCTACTATGTATTATATTTTAATGAATAGGTATATCAAACTCGAATAGGAAGTAAAAAATATGTTTTTTTATCTTATACATCTTTATATATTAATTTGGCAATACGAGACTAGTACTCAAAAATCTACTTAAGCCACTCAAGGCTCAAGAAAATTTAGTCAAAAAGTTTAAAGTTAATGTAGGTATACATTTTTAAGGCACTATTAACTTGCTACATTTGTTGTTTTATTCTTTAGACTATATTACCATCTATTTTCTGTTTAACCTGTTTTCTTTAGACTATATTACCACCTATACATGGTGTACGTAAAACAGTATAATACTTAATACTAGACTGATTATTACAAATTTTATGGCAGTTCAAATTCACGCTTCACGCCTACCAAACATTCAAAAACAATATTTTATGTATTACCATTTACCACTACAATAATAAAACGTGTTCTGTAGATACTATAATATAGAGTATTATAATAGCCGTATAGGTATATATCATTATATAGAATGTAACGGTGTTACATAATATACAGCTAGTTGTATAGTTGCCTGAGTTTATAATTTAACTTTTGATAATTATTAATTATTATTTATTTTTAATCTGAATCACTAATAATATATTGTAATACCATTTTACCTACCATTATACAAAGCTAGGATAACCACCTGTCCATAACCTTTTCATTAATATTATTATTTTTTCTTCTCATATAAGTTTTATGATTTTTTTTTTTTTTTGTAGACGTTATCGAGTTATAGGTACATATATAATAGATTTAAGTCAATTTATATATAATTATATTTGGAAGTTGAATCGTTAATTTCCGTCAAATATTCATGATATAATATTATAGATGTGTTAAACGTTATATTTAAATTCTAGGAAGTACATACATCAATTTACATCAAATTACATAACGATGTAAATGTTTGAACATAAGAGGGGGATTTAGTGGAGATTGGCGCATTCGAAGTCTAACACCGCGATGTGTGCTTTCTATATAATGAATATTGGTTAAACACAATCACGTATGATTTTTATATTTTTTATAAAGCTATTAAAGTCATTAATTACTTTTAGTATTATACTACCAATAATATAGTAGGTTTATAATTTTCTTTTCTGAAAATATAACACTTATTATTATATTTGGTTATACCTACCTTATACTATAATACGATATATTTAAACCATATTACCTATATCAAATTCAAACTTGTATCACACAAAATTTAATAACATCCATTCTGTCAGTAAATACTGTAGTGAAACAGTTAAAATAGTAGTTTAATCCCAAATGGAACTTAAAATGTCTAAAAATAATAATTGTCTTTTTAAATCTTTAGAATTTATGTTTCATTATGAACTACTTATGAAGAGTCTTATATTTTACAATTTTTAAAACTTAAATACAAAAAAAAGAGTTTTTACTATTTATGAATTTTCAACTATAAAATGTTTTATAATTTTTTGTGCTAAAATTATAAAATTATAAGAATATAAATATTTATATATATATATATATATATACATATAAAAAAACTGTGCTTTTTTAATATTTAATGCGGATTTAAGAATAACTTTTGTGAGAATTTGTATTATATTTTCAACAATTTTGATCAAGTACGAATAATTTTTTTAACGTTTATATATAAAAAAAAAAAAGATTACAAAAATACAGGTGAATGTCGAATATTGTAAACATTTTAACTTGAAATGCTCATAAAAAATTGATTTGACTTACCGGTATAATTTTAATATATATGTTGAAACACTAATTTTAAATCTTGTATTAAATTAGTCTTCAGTAAATAAACAGACACTTTTATAAACTTAAAACAACAAAATAATTTACTAATTTTCGAGATTTTTATAATTTTTTAAAAATTCTAACTTTAAAAAAATAATAACTTATAAAGAACTTTGTATTAAATTTTCAAGCACGTATATCCAGGAAATAATTTTTTATTGATAATTTATTGAAAACTAAATAAAATATTAAAAATTTTTCACAACTATAAATATTATTCAAAAATATAGTTGAAATATTTTAAACATTTTTATCGTAAATAATAAAAACGATTGGTGAACATTTCAAATATCTACGGTTATTCGTTTTCAAGTTACTGCACCTAAAAAATAAAACCGATTTTATCAAAAATTAAATTTGCTTCGTTTTTCTTTGTTTTTTTGTTTATCTTCAAAATGATAACAATAAATACTAAAGTAAGTACAAACTATATCTAATGTTATATCAAAAACCACTCCTATTTTTGAAAATCGAAGTATTTTATCGACAATTTATTGTAGTCATTCTCAAAAAAAAAAAAAACACATGATAAAATCAAAACATTCATTACTCCACTCGGAATCTAATGTTAGTTTTATTTTGAACTAAAATCTTCAATGTAGCGACGGTGCATAACGTATCATACTCAATCGTTGTCTTTTGGGGTAGGTACATTTTAATGCGAATTGTTTTACGAAAATGTACGCATTTATGTGGTTCCTATCTGTAATATCACATAGATATCACCATTGTAATAAAATTCATGTGTAGGTGTTATTGTATGTGATTTATTCAGCCTATGATCGCGTAAATTGTAAAAATATTTAACAACATTACTTATTATATTAAGTCATGTTAATTTGCTTCGTGCCATAGAATTTTCACACAATCATAAAATTTCCAAAACAAATATATATATATAGTGTATGACGTTCATTTACGTATGTTTTAGGATATATTGTGAGGTATTATTTAACTGCAATGTATAATGCACTGATTATTTTTTTCATTTTTCATTTCCTTTTATTGGATAGAAGCTTTTAAATTTTAATAGGTCGTATCCTATATTTTGTATTTGTCGTCCGTCTTTCAATGTATAATATTAATAATAATAATAGTCATATAATATATCATTATTACGATATTAAAATAATAAAATTGAATACATTTATTTAAAATATGTACCTAATATCTATCTATATGATCACAGTTCAACGATCATCAAAATATTTAGCATGCCTGTGTGTTCGGTTTTTGTCCGACGAGGACAACTACAGATGCGATGACATTGCAGCAGCTATAGCAGTCATAGCGGACGTGAGCACCTTGCGAAATCGAAATCATTCTTATAATAATAATTATTATTATTTTTATTACCATTATTATTGTTGTTGTTTTAGTGTTAAGATGTTGTTTGTATATTTATACAACACATATTTTATACTAAACTACTACTACTACTACTACTACAACGCAGTGGTATTACTATACTGTTATTACCATACTATATGTGGAGATAAAAAATTGATATTATGTCAATCAAATGCTACTGATATGTATATAATACTATACGCAACGATAAAAACTTCCAAGCAACTTTATATAGCTGTTAATGTTTATTAACATCACAAAAAAACAACTTATTGCTTAATGTACATACACGAAATAATACCGTAACTAATAATTTTATTATAATATAATTGTATTCGTGTATTCATCAGTATTACCTACGCTATTGTTATATCCTATACCTATCCAATATATATATATATATATATATTATACATCAATAATTATTATATACACGGGGGAGGGGGGGGTATCAAGTACCTATGAGTAAAAAAGTTAGTTAAGTTAAAATATAACAAATTTATTATTATTAAACCTATCCGAACAGCCATTATAATTTCCCGACAGATCGTATTATGTTATATCGATATAAATTATTATTTAAAATATTTAATAACGTTTGGCAGCAATAGCCATTTGGAGAGATTTACATATTTTATTTATTTTTATAAATACAAATCGGGTATATAAAAATGAGATACATGGTTAACAAATAGACATGTCAATATAATAATAATATATTAATGCAGTATACATAAAATATTGTGAATAGTGATATTATATTGTATGAAAATACAATGTAAGTATATGCAGGGCCGTATTTAGAGTTTCAGCGCCCTAGGGCACATAAAAAATTCCGCCTCGTTTTTTTGTTGACAAAGAGTGAGAAGGGGGGATTTAGAAGGTCTATTATAATTTATAATATACAAATACATATGTAATATATATATATATATTAAATATTTATGTTCTAAACAAACTTTAGGATGATAGATATCAAAATAAACTTCAAAAATTAAACACATTTATTAGTAATAATTATATTATAATACAAGGTTAAGTATAACAAGTAATCATAATATATGTATAATATTATTTGTTAAAAGAGTAATAAAAAACTTCAATAAGTATAGTTAGATATTTTTTCTTCTTGCTTGTTTCTTAGCAAACGTTTTTATAATTTCACTAAAATCTAATTTACAAGTTATTGATGATTCAATAGCAAGCATTGCCAAGCTGTTAAGTCTATCAGATGACATGGTAGATCGTAGATAATTCTTGATACGTTTTAAAACTGAGAATGATCTTTCGGTTGAACAATTTGAGACTGGTGTGCATAAAAACATATGTAATGCAATATTAATGTATGGAAAAGTAGTAACTAGATCAAATTTTTTTAAAAATAAACTCATTTGAAGTAAAGTTGTTGGCGGATCATTCAATGTCTTCAATAAACTTTGAAAATGAATACATTCATTATCAAATGGTTCATCCAGATCTTGATTATAAATTGTACGTAACATTTTAGCAGATTTTCTTATTTCAGATGGGCTGTATTCTTTTAACTTCAAAATAAATAAATATTTTGAAACTAAATTATCATAGGCCTCTTTTCTTTTTAATAGTTCATTTAACAAATTATCACAGATGGGATAGAAAGTATTTATTTTAAAGTATTGATAGCCACAAAATACAGTATCTGGTTCATTTGATTCTTCAATTTGTTTTTTTCTTTTTCGGTTTTTTGTTTCAAACTGAGGAACATTTTCTTCAAATTTGTCTTGAGCCAATTTTTCATAAGTGTTGAACATTGTTCGTAATGTTTTAATATATTCAATAAGTGTATTATATAATTTAACTACAGAACTGAGATCTAGTTGAACAGATTGCAATTTTTTACTAACATTATTAAATGTTTGAAGAATATCACACCATAACGATGTCATAAATGCAGTTTCTAATTTATTCATATTCCGTAACAATCCATTGGCTTCACTACGTGTAAATGGTTTTTCACTATCAGAATCTACTAGCTCCTGCAATGCATTTGTTACAGCTATCCAATTTTTATTAAGACTCTGGCATGCATCATTTCTAGCAGACCATCTAGTTACTGAAAGTCCTTTTAGAGTTGACTCAGCATGTTTATTTAGTATCATCCAACGGTGTGTAGATGATGAAAAAAAAACATATACATTTTGAACAAATAAAAAATAATTATTTGCTACACTACAACAGCTGGCTGCACATAATCCAATAAGGTTTAAGGAATGGGCAGAACATGGAACAAAATCAGCAAGTGGTGCTACTAATTTAATTCGAGCCTGAACCCCTGAGTAAGCACCGGACATATTCGCAGCATTATCATAAGATTGCCCTCTAAGAAACTTAATATCAATATTATGCTTATTAAATGTAGAAAAAATAGTTTCTGCTATTGGTTCAGCTTTGTGTCCAATATTTTCTATGAATCCCAAAAAACGTTCAACAGGTTGTCCAATGCTATTTACATACCTTACGACAAATGACAACTGGTCAATATTTGATATATCAGGTGTTGAATCAATGCTAATTGAATAATATGTTGAAGATTTTAATTCATCTACTATGGTGCTTATTACTTTCTCAGCCATAATTTTAATAAATTGTTCATAAGTAAAAAAGGACATATAAGATGTATTTCCTTTACCAGGATTTCCGTATTTTAATATATGTTTTGATAAAAAGGGGTCATATTCAGCAATAAGTTTCATAGCCATTATAAAATTACCATTATTTTTACCAGAAGATTCAAAACTATCATCTCCACCCCTGAATGATAGTCCATGACTAGATAATGATTTAACAACAGAGCATACTCTACTGAGCACATTGATCCAATAATCAGTCTCGGTTTGAAGTTTATATGTAAGTTGTAAGTCTACTCTTCCAAAATCCGATGAACGATGTTTCATTTTAAATGTACAAGTTTTATGCATGGTTGAATTTTCATGATTATTAATTTTATTTGGATGTTTCCAGTCTGAAAATCCCTTACGTGAAAAATTGGAAGTATTTTCAAACAAATAACATGGGATGCAGTATATTTTACCAGTACTAACTGAGTAACACAAATAGTCTCTTTGATATGTTTTACCATTAATTAATGTTGTTTTAAATAAATCTTTGCTTAGGTACCTGTTGTGAGATCTAAATTGTCCTTGACGTATATATTGGTATTGTGTTTTAGATTGTGAAAAATTACCATCTAAGTTCTGATTAAATCCATTTCTACAGATAAAATCTCTGGTCTCCTCGTTTAATGTCCATAAAGCAGGGTCAGAACTAAACACAAATTTCAAAAATAATGATTATAATTATTATTTCAATCCTAAAATTCTAAATAAAATTGATATTTTTATTAGAAAATATTATTTATAATATTAGGTACAATTCTTAATTTAATTACTTACCCTGGCAAATCTGAAGAACTGGGTGCTTGTAAAATGTTTACTTCATTGTGAATTTGAGTTTCTAAACTTAAATTAGTATCTTGCTCTTCTTTAATGATTAAACATTTCACTGCAGGTTGGTTAGTAAGTGGTAAATTTACACTTTTTGCTGAATCATTAAATTCATTGCTTAAACAAAATAATTAATAAACATTAGTTTCTCCATTCATAATAAACATGACTT